>QODF01000051.1:2389482-2401447 GCA_024372805.1 Oostethus manadensis
GCTGCACCGATCCGTCTGTCGATCTCACGCTCCAACCTTCCCTCACTCGTGAACAAGAACCCGAGATACTTGAACTCCTCCACCTGAGGCAAGACCTCACTCCCAACCCGGAGGGTACAGTCCACCCGTTTCCGACTGAGAACCATGGCCTCGGATTTGGAGGTGCTGAGTCTCATCCCAGAAGCTTCACACTCAGCTGCAAACCGCTCCAGTAAACGCTGAAGGTCACAGCCTGATGAGGCCATAAGGACCACATCGTCTGCAAATAACAGAGACGAGATCCTAAGGTCACCAAGCTGGACTTCCTCAACACCTTGACTGCGCCTAAAAATTCTATGAAGATTATGAACAAAATCGGTGAGAAAGGGCAGCCTTGGCGGAGGCCAACGTTCACCGGAAACAAGCTCGACTTACTGCTGGCAATGCCAACCAGGCTCCTGCTTCAATTGTACAAGGACCGAATGGCACGTAGTAGCGGGCCACCGATTCCGTACTCCCGGAGCACCCCCCACAGGGCACTTCGAGGGACACGGTCGAATCCCTTTTCCAAGTTACAATAATGACCAGTTTAAATAAACTTACAGTGGATCTCTTGCGAAGGAATGCGTCAGCTTCATCAACAAACAGCAGCAGCCTGGAATCACAGTCAACATTCTAAGTAATCACTTTCTGGAGTCCGCGGATCTGCCTGATGCCTTGCATCACCTGCCTATTTCACTCATACAGGTATACGTTCTTATATGTAAAAAAAGCGAAATTATCTATTTAATGTATTATTTTATTTCAAAGGTTAAGTAGCATTTTATTATTTATTTTGCATTCTATCATTCTTTCTAGGTCGCTTATCCTCAGTTAGGGTCATGGACGTATGCTGGAGCCTATCCCAGCTGACTTGGGGCGAGAGGCGGGGTACACCCTAGACTGGTCGCCAGCCAATCACGGGGCACATAGACAAGTGTTCACACCTTTACAATTTAGTGTCGGCTGTTAAGCTAACGTGGAAATTTTTGGAATGCGGGAGGAAAGCGTGCAACATTCAAACCCCCCCCCAAAAAAAAGGTCAGGTCGCTTACCCGCGTCGGCTGGTGTTGGCCCAGTCAAAGACTTTGTGCATGGCAGTCACGCCGTCACGGCCCATGGGCGCAACATCGCCGCCTGTCATGATTGCGTAGTCCATCCCAGAATGCATTGCCAGCTTCTACTCAAAACAGACAAGCGTGTTCCAGCGGAAACTGACGGTAGTGCGTTGCTTTGTCTGAGATGGTGTACCTTTGCAAACAGGGTCTTGCCCGTGCCTGGGGGGCCGTACATCAGGATGTTCCGGTATAGGCCGTTGTTCTGCCGGGTGTTTCGCGTTGCTATGGCGATGTCACGCACACGCTCCTCCAGAGTAGGCTAGATGTTAAAAAAAACAAAAAAACATTCTTATAGATATTTGGTTGTATATGTGGCGTGTCTGATGTGCTTACGTTGAGCACGACGCCTTCCAGGGCGTCCTGAGGTTTGCTCTTCAGCCGCTTGGTAGTCTAAAAGCACCAACATTTCAGTCAAAAGCAGCTTTGAATGAAAGAATAAAAGCCTACCTTGACCGGATGCTTTATCGCCTCCCCCACGGTGAATCTGGACGTCTCTCGCACCAACGACGGCTTCCCCAGCCTGGCCTCGAGGTAACGACCCGCCACTCCCGTGGCGTTGCGGGCTGAATACACCCCCACCGCCAAAAGCGTCAGTCCAGCCACCTGAGTAGTCATGGTAGTAAAGCATACGCCTTCATGCTCGCGTATTTCGTTCATTTAAAAAGGCACATTTCTCTTTTTCCACTTTACAGGTGAAGTAAACAAGAGTCAGTGAACAGAAAGAATCGGGACGACTTACAGTGGCGGTGACTTTGTCCCAGTCGGACACGAAGGCTCTGAATCCTTCTCCAAATACGGCACCCGCCGTCCTGAAAGCGGTAAGCGTGTGCGTTAACGTCTGCGTGATAACAGCATGGCATTTTAGAGGGCATCCATTTGCGGGTGCACCTAATGTTGTGGTCTGGGGGGAGCACTCATTAAGACTACGCACCAGGGGGCCCCGACTTCTCCCTTCACATTTATTCTTATAACGTAAAAAGCATCAATGCCATACTTTTAGCAAATGACGTAAATAACCATTAAATTATACTGTATATATATATGATTTACACTCGTCAAAGATCCTCTATGACACACAAAAATACTGTGCTGTTTTTTAGGATGCACTGTGTAAAAAATGACAAAACAAATAGAATGCAAGTCAAAGGTCCTCTATATAACAGAAGCACTATTCAAAGATCCTTTATATGACAGAAGTGGTCTGCTGACTCTGAGGACCTACTGCAGAAACACTAGTCAGTCAAAGATCCTCTATGTGATCTAGTGCTCTGGTGTTTGAGGACCTAAAGCAACATGCATTATCAAAAGATCCTCTATGCAACAGAAGCTATCTGCTCTCTTACAGGACCTAATGCAAAAACACTTGTCAAAGATCCTCTATATAACTGGAGCACTCTGCTCTTTTTAAGGACTTAGAGCAAAAACGTTAATCAAGAGTCCCCTATAAACAGGAGCGCTCTTCTGTTACTAGGGACCTACTGCAAAAATGCTCATCGAAGATCCTCTATATTACAGAAGAGCAGTGCTGTTTTTAAGGATCCAATACAACCATGCTAACCAAAGATCCTCTATACAGTGCTCTGCTGACTTTGTGGACGTACTGCAAAACCGCTATTCAAGTCAAAGATCTGCTATATGACAGGAGCGCTCTACTGTTTTTAAGGACCTATGGCAACAACATTAATCAATCCACGACGTGACAGAAGACGGTCAAAGATCTTCTACAATACAGAAAAGCAATGCTGTTTTAAAGGATTTACTGCAAAAACGCTAGGTAAAGATCCTCTATTTTTTTGCCCTGGTGTTTAGTGTATGTTTTCCTGTCGTTCGGTGGGTCCGATCACATTTAAGTGCAGGATTTGGCCCGTGGGCCAGCAGTTGAGCACATCTTACTTGATGGACTCCAGGACCGTCTGCCGGTGCTCGGCGGCCTTCAGGCGGATTTGCTCGCGTATGATGTCGGCGTTCTCTCGCTCCACGCGAGCTCGCGCCTTGGACTCGGCCTCGATACGCAGCATCTCGTTCTTGTGCCGCAGCTCCATCTCGTGCTCGATGGTGGCTGTCGCGGAAGGAAGACGTCGTCAGCCTTCAAAGCCCTCGCCTGCCAGCAGTGCATCCGTCACGCTCTTACCTTTCCTCATGGCTTCCTGCTTCTGGACGGACTCTTCCTGCTTGCGAAGGTTGTCTTCATTCAGTATTTGCTGAGGGAGGAAACGCCCGTTAGCATTAGCATCATTTGCCACAGATACATCACAGTCCAGCGGGAAAAAACTGCTGGCATGGACTCACCTGTTGTCTCAGTTGGTCCTCGTAGCGCTGCCGGGCCAGCTTGTCCTGGTACTGAGCTCTCTGGTGAGACCAGAAGGATGAGCATCAATTTCACAATAAGAGCGGAATGCCGTTGAGCAAAACGTGGCCATAACAAAACATTACAGCTTGATGCTGCTTGGTCTCCTCATTCAGAGTTTTCCTCCTCTCTTCTGCCTGCACTCGTATCTGGTCGCCTTTCAGCTGCTCCACCGCCGCTTCGTACTCCTGCCATAAGATACGCCGGACCATTACTTTGAAAGAACTCCCCAAATTGATATTATACAATTCAAGCAATTACCCGTACTTTACCTTCATTTTGCTCTGATGCTCCATCTGGGTGGTCTGCTCCTGCATGCGAGCCAACTCCAAGGCTTCTTTGGCATGTCCTGCATGGATGTGCCAGAGACAGACATCAGCAGCATAGCACAGCATAGCATAGCATAGCATAGCATAGCATAGAATAGCACAGCACAGCACAGCATAGCATAGAATAGCACAGCATAGCAATTGCAACTTGTTAATCCTTCACAACCAGCAGCCGTGACCTTTATTTTGGGGACGCCCTTTAACCCCGCCGCTCATTTTGAATGAACACAGCGTCAGTCTAGCTAACTTGCTAGTAGCAGTTAGCATGGAACAATAGTGGCAGAACTTTCTAAAGTAAAGTTCCAGTATGACCCAAAAGGCCGCTGTGTGTTTCCACCAAAAAAAAACCCTCTTTCCTGTCTGTGCACTTACGGGACTTGTCGAGCTCCTTGGCCGCCTGAGCAGCCCTCTCCAGCCCGGTGGGGTCGAAGTTGCTCCATTTGTCCTTGGGTTTATCTCCACCGCCACCGGACCCTCCGGCAGGCGGCGGAGGAGGAGGAGGCTGTACCGGGAGGCCAGGGGAAGGCTCTGGTTGTCCCTTGTTCAGGCCGAAGAGCCACGACATATTCGGGACTAAAAAGGGTGTAATTTGGGCAGTTGCTGGGGGGATGGAGGAGACCGAGGATCTGTCACTGCACTTCCTCCACGCGCGTGCCACTCAGCAGACCTCTGCGCATGTGCAGCGCAATGCACCGGTTATGGCTAAGGGACAGAAACGACGATTGGCTTTCAGTGAGTATTCTTTCTTTTTATTGGCTAACGTGACTGCAGCCGTCAATCGTAATAACCCCGCCCAGGCAGGATATGGTAGCCGGGAAGGGACAAAGCACACTCTACTTTTGTAAAGGACATGTCGGCTTATTGCGTCAGGCTGTCTGGTTGTAGAATGCCTAACATCTGTGACTTTGCCGGATGTCCTTAGCTTCATCTCAACTATGAAAAAGTATTTTGTCTCCATATATTGTTATAACTTTAATGTTTTAAAACAGCCAAAGTGAAAAAAAAATGAATAGGTAAATAAAATAACAGTAAGTCACAAGCACATATCCCATCTTATATGGCATCATAACTGTCCCATCTTTTCTAATATTTTCTCCCCTTGTGTTGTAGACAAAGTTTAAAAGTCAAGTTACATTGTTACATGTTTAACAATTTGCACCAACAAAGCCTGAGAGGGGGTGACATTTGGTTTTTTTTAAACTATTTTAAGTCTCAAATAACCCTAAAATGCATGTTTATGGGATGCATGGAGAACATACTGTATTTCCTGACTATGAGGCTGACCGAGCAACCATCATAGAACATAATTGGCTTAAAAGCAATTCATAGTAATTCATGTGGCACGTGACTAATTATGCAGGTTATAACGGTGAAAAGACTTGGATATCAATGCATGTACTGTGTATCAAAATGTTTAATTGACTAAACATTCAGAGGACACAATGAGAAATAAATATTTACAAGAAGGGGGTGTCATGACCATTCATTTACAGAATATCAGAAAATAAGAGACGTGTTGAAATGAAATTGCAACTGTAAAGTCATCAAATGTCCCCGACTTCACCAGGTCACAAACAAAACGGGTCAGAACAGTGATGAAAACCCACCCTGCCAAGTGGTATTTACATTTCCAAGTAATAACATCACAAAGACAATGCGTTGCTTAATAAACATCTCCACCATCTTAGCCACTACTGCTGCACGACCACACGGGAAAAGACACCGGGAGGTTCTTTGCCATCACCCAACGCCGCGCAGAAGCCTTCTTGTTGCCGGGCCCTGGCCAGCTTGGCGAGGGAGAGGAACGACCGAGGTTCCGTGATGGCCAGCTCGCTGATAACCCTTCGATTGAGCTGCACGCTGCTCTGTAGACAGACGGACATCATCATTAGCGCACAATCTAACAAAAGGCATGCGGTCCAAGAGGAGGGTTGTACTGGAATGGACTAACCTTTGTGAGGTTGCTCATGAGGACAGGATACTTCATGCCGTGCTCTCGGGACGCTGCTGCTATGCGTGAGATCCAAAGCTGCAATGTCACAGAGAAAGGTGGCTGATGGAGAACACAAACCAAGGTTTCGCTGCTACCCGCTCGCCCCCTTCCCCCCCAATGGGGCGTTGATTTTCAGGGTTTGGCCCAAGCCGGCGGCAAAAAGCAACGACAGTACAAGAACCCGTCCTTCTGCCAGGGGGCCCAGTCAGTACCCGGTCACGCCATTCCTGCTCGCAGCGGCTCTGTTTAAATGCCGCTCTTTTTTACGCTCTGGCACTCCCGAGATTCCATCCTGCAGACCCCCCCCCCCTCCCCTCCCCTCCGTGCTGCGGTGCAAGCATCACCCGTTTTTCCCCACCCCGTTCTTGCACTAAATCGGGGGCCCCGGAAATGTCAAAATCTCACCGTTCGAATGTTGCGTTTCTTCAGCTTGCGCCCTTTCGTGGCGTAGACGAAAGCCCTCCTCACCGCCCGCACGGCCAGGCTGTAGCAGCGGTTCTTTCTCCCTCTGAAGTGCTGCAACACGTCAGAAACAATCCGTCACTGGAGACGCACCTTCGCGCCACGGCGCCATTTCCCAACGAGGGGGAAACGGCGTTTGTCGTCACGCTCCGCGAACAGCCCGGTCCTTACCCGAGCATGCTTGAGGAGGTCTTGAACCTTCCAGTATCGGTCGGGCCCGCGGCATCGAACCCAAAGGGGGGCGGTCAAGAACACCATTTTGGAGCTTCACTCTCGCCGTGTTCCGTGTGACCTTCCACCGGCTCCACATGGGCCACACGTTCCGTCAAGTCCCACAGTGGCGGAGACGCGCTAGGTTCGCTCGGTTCTTCGTGCCGGCGCTCTAGCGGTAATGATTTCGTAAAGACGGCACGGAACAATAAGTATATACAATATAGAAAACGGATAAAAGTTCTTCGGATTGTAAGGATAACAGCTGTAAAGCCCAGGCGTAGTGCAACACCAGTTTTATTCAACGACTTCGTAACATTTGGGCAACGCCGGCACACAAAACAAGCGTCTCTCTAATGCAATGACGCCGCCGCAGTGGTTGCTGGGACGGAAAGGGTGGAAGTTAGCGAAGGAAACTCCGGCTCTTTTTAGGGAGCCGTTTTTTTTTGGCTCCCTTCACTAAAAAGAGCCGGCTCTTTCGGATCCCTTGTGTCTCCTCGGATGCCTTTGTTGTCTTAATTCAATACCAAATGTTTATTTTTAAATCCTGAATTAACAGCGTCAAAAAATGAATGCAAAAAAGACGAGAATTAAGTATTCGGCTCTCAGTTGGTTCTCAACCACGCGAATCGGCTCTACGAGCCACTTCGTTCGCTAACGACACATCCCAACCGGAAGTGGAGGTCAGCAGGAAAAACAGCAGCAACATGTCGGTTGCTAGCTTGACGTCCTTGAGCCGCTGCGGCGTTTTGACGCTGCGCTCCTCAGCCGGCCTGGTGGTACGGGAATATTTATCAGAGGATTATCGTCAGGCTGTAAAAACATGATCATGTCGCGTGGGTTTGTTCAGCTTGGCTTGATAACCGAGGGCGCCGTCTATACCACGGAATCCCGATGGGTAGTTAGCCGGGGGATAGCTAGCATGGTGTTGTTGACTGTTACTTATGTTCCCTTAGTGGCCTACGCCCGGTATAGTATGACGACAGTTATCAGTGATTTGAGATGTTGAAACAATTGGCCCTCCCAAAACAACGCGAATGGTGTTCCCGAGTCCCCACTGGATGTACCACCACTGGCACGCACACCACAGTTTGAGCAACGGTGAGTTTCTGCGTTTATTAGACTGACTGTTGTGTTCTGTTGCGGCAGGCAGTGCGGCATGCGCAGACGGCAGCCGCCCCAGCACCACAGCCCAGGATTAAGAAGTTCCAGGTGTACAGATGGGACCCAGACACCCCGGGAGACAAACCTCGCATGCAGACCTTCGAGATCGACCTGAACAGGTAGGAGACGTCCTTGGATTGGCCGCGATGAGCCCGGGACAGCTGCGAGTTGAGTGTAGTGGACAAAGTTATCCTTGTGGTAAAATGACGGTTGTTACTTTAAACGTTCCTACTGTATTTTCTATACGATGAGGGCAACCGTTGGACTCTGGAGGTGATGATTTCATTTGCCGTTTGCGTTCTATAAGACAACCAGTCTTTTTCTTTGGGGAAAAAATAGCGTCTTCTATTCGGGTCAATACGGTGTTCTGTTGTATCCTGGAGGGAAAATGGTTTCTAAGTACCGCATGAAGTTGGTGCCGCTTCTATAAACCCGAACATGCCGAATATTAGACAACCGTTTTTTTTTCCCTGGGGATGAAATAGTGTCTTATATTCGGGTCAATACGGTGTTTCTATTACACCCTGGAGGGAAAATGGTTTCTTTTTTTGTTTTTTTGTCTTGTCAGCATCATAACAGCTGAATGGGAGTCAAGCTGCCTTTAAGTGCTGAGCAAACTTGAAGTCCAAATGAGTCTCCCTTGACATTGGACTGCGTTTATTATGAATTTTGTTGCACCACATTTCCATGCCGGACCTGACCTGAAAAGGGCCGGGTGGGGTGAGGATATAAGAAAGGGTGCAGAAGAACCTCAGACATATTTCAACCATATTATAAAAAAGCATGATCATCACGATTGCAACAACCAGAACAGTCACAGAGGAAATGAGCAAAAATACAGGAAAAGAAAGAAAAAAAACCATAAAATAAATAATAATATATATACACATATATAAATACATACACACACATATATATATATATATATACATACTGTGCACATACACATATCCTTGCAGTACACACACACATACATACATATGTACTAATAATAATAAACATAAAAGAAAAACGAGAAAAGAAACAGAACCTCTTGAACAAAGACCATCCAGATGACACGTGCAACAGATCTACATGAAATCTACATTAGTCTGCAGTGACAGAATAACCGCATCAGAGTGAAACAGAGAACGAGGAGATGAACACAGCCATGCATCCCAAATCACACTCCCTCCAAAAGCGAGGGTCCGACTAGGAAGACGCCGGAGCACGGCCCCCCACAGAGGAGACGGCGCAACCACGAGTCCACTCCGAAGAGGTACAAGGGAGACCCGGCCGGACGGCACTCGGCAGCCGAGCAAGGGCCGCAGGGGGGCACGGACCCCTACCGCCGGAACACCTGCCGGGGACCGGCCAGCTACGGGCAAGCGGGGCAACCGCCCCTGAGCCCCCCGGGCCCAGAAGCCACCCACCCCCCAAAGCAGGGGCCACATGCAACACCCCATCTTTTTCAGAATTTTTTTTTTCTTATATATGGGTCAGTACGGTATTTGTTGTTTTCTGTGAGGAAAAATCGATTTTAGGCGGCACATTCTTCTCAGACGTGTTTTTTTGGGTCAATACAATATTTCTATTCTTGGCTATGGGGAAGTAGTTTTAGGTATGAACCCATTTGAAGTAGAATCCTTAGAGGTTAAATTTGGCTAAAGTGATCTAAAAGATGAGATGATGATGAGAAACTAGTGCAGCAAAGTCGTCTGTTCTTGTTTACCGCTCGGAGCTTTTAAAAGTGGTTTGCCACGCAAACACACGTCAGCTTTAATGGGCTTAGGACGGCCTGGATGTGGTTGGAGCGCAGGACGCCCCGACTGCGCGTCTTCTTTCCCATCCTTATCCATCACCTGCTCCTTAAATCCTCTTGAGATCTTGCCAGTGAAGGACAAATACCCGAGTCCAGGCTGTAGAACGTGTCTGACCTACTTCCATATCCTTCATGCAGGTGTGGCCCAATGGTTCTGGATGCCCTCATCAAGATCAAAAACGAGATGGACCCCACACTGACTTTCCGCCGCTCCTGCAGAGAAGGTAATGTGAAGGTGCAAGTTTGAGGTCAGAGCCGACATTTCCCACGCTCTTCCACAAACAGGGATTTGTGGATCCTGCGCCATGAACATCAACGGCGGAAACACGCTGGCCTGCATCAACAAGATTGACGCAAACACCAGCAAAGCCACCAAGATTTACCCCCTCCCACACATGTATGTGGTCAAAGACCTCGTGCCGGTGGGTGACCTCTGCCCTCCACATGATCATCTTTAGGGGAAGGAGCATCGGCGCATTGAATGCATCACAGCATATCACAGCAACCCCCGTGCAAATGAGTGTTAGGCTTGTGCTCCACAGGACATGAGCAACTTCTACGCCCAGTACAAGTCCATTGAGCCCTACCTGAAGAAGAAGGACGAGTCAAAGGAGGGCAAGGAGCAGTACCTGCAGTCTGTGGAGGACAGGCAGAAACTGGCACGTCCCTCACCACACACATGGCCTTTCCACACACCAAAGTCACATCACCCTCCTGATGTTCTCGCTTCCTGTTTAGGACGGCCTGTACGAGTGCATCCTGTGCGCCTGCTGCAGCACCAGCTGCCCCAGCTACTGGTGGAACGGAGACAAGTACCTGGGACCCGCCGTGCTCATGCAGGTGCGTGCTGGAAGGGCCGAGCGATCCAAGACAGATGCGGGTGACGGACGTGTCTCCTTCCTGTCTCCTTCAGGCGTATCGCTGGATGATCGACTCACGAGACGAGTTCACGGAGGAGCGCCTGTCCAAACTGCAGGACCCTTTCTCTCTGTACCGCTGCCACACCATCATGAACTGCACCAGGACCTGTCCCAAGGTGAATGTCTTCCTGTCACGCAGCATCTTTAACTGGCCTTTTCCCAGAAAGGCCTTCAAAATAGCAGCGAGCTCCTGTCAAATAGAGGATCCACATTGGGGGGCAACAGAGTCTTCAGAAAGAGCAGCACCTTCTGGCATATTTGCCTCAAGCTTTAGTCCTTTAAAATTAGAAGCGCGCTCCTGTCACATAGAGCATCTTTGTTTGAAATTTCTGTCTGGAGGTTCTCTGACTAATGTTTTTGCAGCAGAGCCTTAAAGAAAGAGTTGTGCTTATAGAGGATCTTTGACAAGCATTATTTTAGTAGGGTCTTAAACAGCTGAGCCCTCTTGTCACGTAGTGTATCTTTGGCAGTTGAATCCTAAAAACAATAAAGCACTCCTCACTTATAGAGGATCTTTGATAGGATTTTTGCAGTTGCTTTAAAATAGCAACGCGTACTTGTCGTATTGTGCATCTTTGACTAGCATTTTTCTTCAGTGAGTTCTTAAAAACAGCAGAACCCGCCTGTCAATTAGGAGCTTTTGTCTGCCGTTTTTGTAGTAGATTATTAAAAATAGCAAAGTGCCCCTGTCATATAGAGGATCTTTGACTGGCTTTTTTGCAGTAATGCCATAACATGCTTGCCGTATTGTGGATTTTTGACTGTTTTTTTTTCTTCCAGTTAGATCTTAAAAACAGAACTCTCCTGCCATATAGAGGATCTTTGACTAGGGTTTCTGCAATGGGCTCTGCATATAGCAAATAGTAAGGCCTTCCTCTCATGTAAAGGATCTTTAATTGGCGCTTTTGCAGTAGATCCTCAAAAATAGCAGAGCACTCATGTCATGTAGAAGGTATTTGAGGGTTGTAGAACATGGCAGCTGTATTTGAACTGATGACATGATGCTTAATTGCCAGGGTCTGAATCCTGGAAAAGCCATCGCAGAGATCAAGAAGATGATGGCCACCTACAAGGACAAGAAAGCGGCTGCTGTTTGAGCGACCAGTAGTTAGTTGTCTTCTGTACAACCCATAATTAAATTATATATACATTCTAAATAACGCTTCTTCAGCTGATGGACTTGCACACCTGTGTGTATGTTTGCGTGTCACGTCCAGGACTTGCACATGTACATACTGATTTGTGTGTACCCTAACATGTTTTTCTTGCTGTGTACTCAAAACCATTGTGTGTACTTATGTACACTTGGTAAATACATGGTACAGTTTTTTTTTTTATTTGTAACATTTTCTCAAGTATGCAGCTGGGAATAAATCATTGACTCAACCCTCTAAATGTCCTCTAGGGGGCGCACATGCACACTCTTTGCTAACAAACTAGCCCTTAAGTGCACTTTAGTATGTTTCATTCATTCATTTTCTATGCCGCTTATCCTCATGAGGGTCGCGGGGATGCTGGAGCCTATCCCAGCTGGCTTTGGGCGGGAGGCGGGGTACACCCTGGACTAGTCGCCAGTCAATGGCAGGGCACATGTAGACAAACA
>QODF01000051.1:2402371-2414004 GCA_024372805.1 Oostethus manadensis
GGGTCAACGGGGGCAAAACGAGATGACATCGGTGCTGGATTACAGCAAAAACGTAAAACGCGTTTACGTGGTTTACGTCCTGTCGGCGACTTCATATAAGCAGTATGCATGCGTGCGTGCGTGTGCGCGCGCGTGCATTGAGGGGAAGGGGGGGGTAATAGCTCCCAGATGTGTGCTGTGAAAACATATGGCCTCTGATGCCAACGTGATGCACCATTGGAATGTGTGCGTGTGCGCGCGTCCAAGTGATTTGACTTAACGCGTGGGAACAGCAACAAAAATCTCGTCTGCGTTTCTTAGCACAAAACGGGTCGTCATTGCGCAAAGAAGTCCCAAACAATCGTTTCCTACTCAAAGATCATCTATGCACTCCTGTCGCATAAATTCGCGTTTTTGCAGTCGACTTTGAACAACAGCAGAGGTCTAATGTGATGTAGAGGATCTTTGCTCAGCACTTTTGCAGTAAGTCTTTGAAAGCAGCACATTTGTCTCTCCCTGGCATTTTTGTCTGTAATTATCAGCAGCAGAGCGCTCCTGTCGTACACGATCTTTGACTCATCTTTTCATCAACTCATTAGAAACAACAGCGCTCCTTTTTTTCAGTCTGCCATGATACACAGCATAGTTGTCCTGTCGCGTAGAGGATCTTTGATTCGCATTTTTGCAGTGGGTCATGAGAAAGAGAAGAGCGCTCCTGTCGTATGTAAAATCTTTGTCCAGCATTTTTTTTTCCAGTTCAAGCATTACAGCAGAGCACTCCTGTCAATAGAGGATCTTTGAGCAACTTATTTAAAAAATGAGTTTCTAAAACAATAACAAATCCAATAACAGCATAGTGCTCCTGTCAATAAAAGGATCTCTGAGTCGCTTTTTTGCTGTAGGCTTTTGAAAACAGCACAGCGCTCCTGTTATGTAGAGGATCTTTGAGTAGCTTTTTTTTTTTTTTTTACAGTAGGTCCTTACAACTAGCGGCGTACTCCTGCCGAATAGAGGATCTTTGACTAGCATTTTTGGCAGTTGGCCCTAAAAAAGCAGCACGGCTCTGCCATATAAATGATCTTTGACTAGAGTTTTTTCAGTCTGTCATTGTAAACAGCAGCCCCCTCCAGTTGTATAGAAGATCTTTGAGTAGCTGTTTGTGCACTACCTTCCAACAACAGCAGAGCGCTCCTCTCATGTAGAAGATCTTTGAGCAGCTTTTCCTTTTGCAGTAGCTTTATAGAAGTAGGTACTCAAACACAGCAGAGTGTTTCTGCCAAATAGAAACTCTTTGACTCGCATTTTTGGCAGGAGGTCCTAAAAAACAGCACACCTTATAGAGGATCTTTGACTGTTTATGGGAAATATTTGTTCCCATCTGTCACAAAGATCTTTGAGTAGCATATATATTTTGCATTATCTTTCAAAAACAGCAGAGCGCTCCTGTCACATAGAGAATCTTTGACGGTCATTTAGATGAAAAAAACTTGTCTGGTGTTTTTTCTGTCTCTTTTATCCAAACCCCGCATACAGACGAGTACAGAAGACAAAAAGAGGACAAAAGGGGGACGGGGGAGGGGAGGGGGGCAGACAGAGGAAGACAGGGACGGGGAGAGAGAGAGAGAGAGAGAGAGAGAGAGAACATTTCTATCCCCGGAATGCAGCGTGAGAAGAAGGAAAGAAGAAGTGATTGTTCTTACGAGGACAAACTTTCCACATACGTTCTTGCTGTCGTCGTTTACACCCCCCACCGCCTTAGTGGGGGCCGAGAGAAGTTTGACCTTCCTGATGTTTCTTCTTCCCAGTGAGAGTCACACTTCCTCCCTTGGACACCATGAGAGGCCTCCTCCTTATCTGCATGCCAGGTACCTGCACCACCGCACCAGTCAAGCTTTACCAAGACCTTCAGGCAAAACACAAACAGTAAAAATTGCATAGTGTTCCTGCCTTATAGAGGATCTTTGAGTCACTTTTTTGCCATTGGCTTCTAAAAACAGCAAAGCATTTTTGACAAGCACATCTGTTGTATAGAGGATCTTTGACAAGCCTTTTTTTCAGTCTGCCATTATTAACAGCAAAGCGCTCTCGCCATAAGAAGAAGATCTTTGATGAACTCTAGAGGATCTTTGAGATCCACTTATGGCAGGAGGTCCTCAAAAAGAGCAGCATGCCACTGCCATATAGAGGATCTTTGACTTGTGTTTTGTCTGCCTGTCCTTATAAACTGCCGTCATATAGAGGATCTTTGTCTAGGATTTTTTTGCAGTAGGTTTCCTAGAAACAAGAGCGTGCTCCTGTTGCGTAGAGAATCTTTGAGTAGTGTGTTTTCCATACCCTTTGCATTGGCCTTTTTTCAGTAGGTCCTCAAAAACAGAAACGTTCTATGGTCAAATAGATGATCTTTGACTAGCATTTTGGGCAGGATGGCCACAAAAAATAAAATTACCATGCCTCTGCCATATGGAAGATCTTTGACTAGTGTTTTTTTGCGGGCATATTGAGTGAGTTTTGGGAGCTCGTGTTCAGGACCCCTGAAATATAAATTTTTTTTGCCACACCTGATGCGCTTGCCAATTTCGGTGAATCTCCCCGCATGTAAGGCCCTCAAAAATGCGATGAAATCGGGCTTCGCACCGCTATGGCTAATAAATGAACATTATCTTTTTAAAGGCAGATTTGTGCGCATGGAAGTTTGGTTATCACCTGGTTTGTCATCAACAGTGCTGCTGCTCGCCCAGGCTCCGTACCAGGACCCCTTTCCTTTCCTGGGTGAGTTCAACTGGTCGGGAATTCCATACCGCATGCTTTCTTATGTCATGTGACTCTTAACAATATGCATCTCGTTGTTCTTCTCCAGGGGACTACGGACCCGATTATTTCCCAGGTGATTCAAAAAAAAGCATATTCATATGCTGTGTACNTCTACTTTTGTAAAGGACATGTCGGCTTATTGCGTCAGGCTGTCTGGTTGTAGAATGCCTAACATCTGTGACTTTGCCGGATGTCCTTAGCTTCATCTCAACTATGAAAAAGTATTTTGTCTCCATATATTGTTATAACTTTAATGTTTTAAAACAGCCAAAGTGAAAAAAAAATGAATAGGTAAATAAAATAACAGTAAGTCACAAGCACATATCCCATCTTATATGGCATCATAACTGTCCCATCTTTTCTAATATTTTCTCCCCTTGTGTTGTAGACAAAGTTTAAAAGTCAAGTTACATTGTTACATGTTTAACAATTTGCACCAACAAAGCCTGAGAGGGGGTGACATTTGGTTTTTTTTAAACTATTTTAAGTCTCAAATAACCCTAAAATGCATGTTTATGGGATGCATGGAGAACATACTGTATTTCCTGACTATGAGGCTGACCGAGCAACCATCATAGAACATAATTGGCTTAAAAGCAATTCATAGTAATTCATGTGGCACGTGACTAATTATGCAGGTTATAACGGTGAAAAGACTTGGATATCAATGCATGTACTGTGTATCAAAATGTTTAATTGACTAAACATTCAGAGGACACAATGAGAAATAAATATTTACAAGAAGGGGGTGTCATGACCATTCATTTACAGAATATCAGAAAATAAGAGACGTGTTGAAATGAAATTGCAACTGTAAAGTCATCAAATGTCCCCGACTTCACCAGGTCACAAACAAAACGGGTCAGAACAGTGATGAAAACCCACCCTGCCAAGTGGTATTTACATTTCCAAGTAATAACATCACAAAGACAATGCGTTGCTTAATAAACATCTCCACCATCTTAGCCACTACTGCTGCACGACCACACGGGAAAAGACACCGGGAGGTTCTTTGCCATCACCCAACGCCGCGCAGAAGCCTTCTTGTTGCCGGGCCCTGGCCAGCTTGGCGAGGGAGAGGAACGACCGAGGTTCCGTGATGGCCAGCTCGCTGATAACCCTTCGATTGAGCTGCACGCTGCTCTGTAGACAGACGGACATCATCATTAGCGCACAATCTAACAAAAGGCATGCGGTCCAAGAGGAGGGTTGTACTGGAATGGACTAACCTTTGTGAGGTTGCTCATGAGGACAGGATACTTCATGCCGTGCTCTCGGGACGCTGCTGCTATGCGTGAGATCCAAAGCTGCAATGTCACAGAGAAAGGTGGCTGATGGAGAACACAAACCAAGGTTTCGCTGCTACCCGCTCGCCCCCTTCCCCCCCCCAATGGGGCGTTGATTTTCAGGGTTTGCCCCAAGCCGGCGGCAAAAAGCAACGACAGTACAAGAACCCGTCCTTCTGCCAGGGGGCCCAGTCAGTACCCGGTCACGCCATTCCTGCTCGCAGCGGCTCTGTTTAAATGCCGCTCTTTCCACGCTCTGGCACTCCCGAGATTCCATCCTGCAGACCCCCCCCCCTCCCCTCCGTGCTGCGGTGCAAGCATCACCCGTTCTTCCCCACCCCGTTCTTGCACTAAATCGGGGGCCCCCGGAAATGTCAAAATCTCACCGTTCGAATGTTGCGTTTCTTCAGCTTGCGCCCTTTCGTGGCGTAGACGAAAGCCCTCCTCACCGCCCGCACGGCCAGGCTGTAGCAGCGGTTCTTTCTCCCTCTGAAGTGCTGCAACACGTCAGAAACAATCCGTCACTGGAGACGCACCTTCGCGCCACGGCGCCATTTCCCAACGAGGGGGAAACGGCGTTTGTCGTCACGCTCCGCGAACAGCCCGGTCCTTACCCGAGCATGCTTGAGGAGGTCTTGAACCTTCCAGTATCGGTCGGGCCCGCGGCATCGAACCCAAAGGGGGGCGGTCAAGAACACCATTTTGGAGCTTCACTCTCGCCGTGTTCCGTGTGACCTTCCACCGGCTCCACATGGGCCACACGTTCCGTCAAGTCCCACAGTGGCGGAGACGCGCTAGGTTCGCTCGGTTCTTCGTGCCGGCGCTCTAGCGGTAATGATTTCGTAAAGACGGCACGGAACAATAAGTATATACAATATAGAAAACGGATAAAAGTTCTTCGGATTGTAAGGATAACAGCTGTAAAGCCCAGGCGTAGTGCAACACCAGTTTTATTCAACGACTTCGTAACATTTGGGCAACGCCGGCACACAAAACAAGCGTCTCTCTAATGCAATGACGCCGCCGCAGTGGTTGCTGGGACGGAAAGGGTGGAAGTTAGCGAAGGAAACTCCGGCTCTTTTTAGGGAGCCGTTTTTTTTTGGCTCCCTTCACTAAAAAGAGCCGGCTCTTTCGGATCCCTTGTGTCTCCTCGGATGCCTTTGTTGTCTTAATTCAATACCAAATGTTTATTATTTAAATCCTGAATTAACAGCGTCAAAAAATGAATGTAAAAAAGACGAGAATTAAGTATTCGGCTCTCAGTTGGTTCTCAACCACGCGAATCGGCTCTACGAGCCACTTCGTTCGCTAACGACACATCCCAACCGGAAGTGGAGGTCAGCAGGAAAAACAGCAGCAACATGTCGGTTGCTAGCTTGACGTCCTTGAGCCGCTGCGGCGTTTTGACGCTGCGCTCCTCAGCCGGCCTGGTGGTACGGGAATATTTATCAGAGGATTATCGTCAGGCTGTAAAAACATGATCATGTCGCGTGGGTTTGTTCAGCTTGGCTTGATAACCGAGGGCGCCGTCTATACCACGGAATCCCGGTTGGGTAGTTAGCCGGGGGATAGCTAGCATGGTGTTGTTGACTGTTACTTATGTTCCCTTAGTGGCCTACGCCCGGTATAGTATGACGACAGTTATCAGTGATTTGAGATGTTGAAACAATTGGCCCTCCCAAAACAACGCGAATGGTGTTCCCGAGTCCCCACTGGATGTACCACCACTGGCACGCACACCACAGTTTGAGCAACGGTGAGTTTCTGCGTTTATTAGACTGACTGTTGTGTTCTGTTGCGGCAGGCAGTGCGGCATGCGCAGACGGCAGCCGCCCCAGCACCACAGCCCAGGATTAAGAAGTTCCAGGTGTACAGATGGGACCCAGACACCCCGGGAGACAAACCTCGCATGCAGACCTTCGAGATCGACCTGAACAGGTAGGAGACGTCCTTGGATTGGCCGCGATGAGCCCGGGACAGCTGCGAGTTGAGTGTAGTGGACAAAGTTATCCTTGTGGTAAAATGACGGTTGTTACTTTAAACGTTCCTACTGTATTTTCTATACGATGAGGGCAACCGTTGGACTCTGGAGGTGATGATTTCATTTGCCGTTTGCGTTCTATAAGACAACCAGTCTTTTTCTTTGGGGAAAAAATAGCGTCTTCTATTCGGGTCAATACGGTGTTCTGTTGTATCCTGGAGGGAAAATGGTTTCTAAGTACCGCATGAAGTTGGTGCCGCTTCTATAAACCCGAACATGCCGAATATTAGACAACCGTTTTTTTTTCCCTGGGGATGAAATAGTGTCTTATATTCGGGTCAATACGGTGTTTCTATTACACCCTGGAGGGAAAATGGTTTCTTTTTTTGTTTTTTTGTCTTGTCAGCATCATAACAGCTGAATGGGAGTCAAGCTGCCTTTAAGTGCTGAGCAAACTTGAAGTCCAAATGAGTCTCCCTTGACATTGGACTGCGTTTATTATGAATTTTGTTGCACCACATTTCCATGCCGGACCTGACCTGAAAAGGGCCGGGTGGGGTGAGGATATAAGAAAGGGTGCAGAAGAACCTCAGACATATTTCAACCATATTATAAAAAAGCATGATCATCACGATTGCAACAACCAGAACAGTCACAGAGGAAATGAGCAAAAATACAGGAAAAGAAAGAAAAAAAACCATAAAATAAATAATAATATATATACACATATATAAATACATACACACACATATATATATATATATATACATACTGTGCACATACACATATCCTTGCAGTACACACACACATACATACATATGTACTAATAATAATAAACAAAAGAAAAACGAGAAAAGAAACAGAACCTCTTGAACAAAGACCATCCAGATGACACGTGCAACAGATCTACATGAAATCTACATTACTCTGCAGTGACAGGATAACCGCATCAGAGTGAAACAGAGAACGAGGAGATGAACACAGCCATGCATCCCAAATCACACTCCCTCCAAAAGCGAGGGTCCGACTAGGAAGACGCCGGAGCACGGCTCCCCACAGAGGAGACGGCGCAACCACGAGTCCACTCCGAAGAGGTACAAGGGAGACCCGGCCGGACGGCACTCGGCAGCCGAGCAAGGGCCGCAGGGGGGCACGGACCCCTACCGCCGGAACACCTGCCGGGGACCGGCCAGCTACGGGCAAGCGGGGCAACCGCCCCTGAGCCCCCCGGGCCCAGAAGCCACCCACCCCCCAAAGCAGGGGCCACATGCAACACCCCATCTTTTTCAGAATTTTTTTTTTCTTATATATGGGTCAGTACGGTATTTGTTGTTTTCTGTGAGGAAAAATCGATTTTAGGCGGCACATTCTTCTCAGACGTGTTTTTTTGGGTCAATACAATATTTCTATTCTTGGCTATGGGGAAGTAGTTTTAGGTATGAACCCATTTGAAGTAGAATCCTTAGAGGTTAAATTTGGCTAAAGTGATCTAAAAGATGAGATGATGATGAGAAACTAGTGCAGCAAAGTCGTCTGTTCTTGTTTACCGCTCGGAGCTTTTAAAAGTGGTTTGCCACGCAAACACACGTCAGCTTTAATGGGCTTAGGACGGCCTGGATGTGGTTGGAGCGCAGGACGCCCCGACTGCGCGTCTTCTTTCCCATCCTTATCCATCACCTGCTCCTTAAATCCTCTTGAGATCTTGCCAGTGAAGGACAAATACCCGAGTCCAGGCTGTAGAACGTGTCTGACCTACTTCCATATCCTTCATGCAGGTGTGGCCCAATGGTTCTGGATGCCCTCATCAAGATCAAAAACGAGATGGACCCCACACTGACTTTCCGCCGCTCCTGCAGAGAAGGTAATGTGAAGGTGCAAGTTTGAGGTCAGAGCCGACATTTCCCACGCTCTTCCACAAACAGGGATTTGTGGATCCTGCGCCATGAACATCAACGGCGGAAACACGCTGGCCTGCATCAACAAGATTGACGCAAACACCAGCAAAGCCACCAAGATTTACCCCCTCCCACACATGTATGTGGTCAAAGACCTCGTGCCGGTGGGTGACCTCTGCCCTCCACATGATCATCTTTAGGGGAAGGAGCATCGGCGCATTGAATGCATCACAGCATATCACAGCAACCCCCGTGCAAATGAGTGTTAGGCTTGTGCTCCACAGGACATGAGCAACTTCTACGCCCAGTACAAGTCCATTGAGCCCTACCTGAAGAAGAAGGACGAGTCAAAGGAGGGCAAGGAGCAGTACCTGCAGTCTGTGGAGGACAGGCAGAAACTGGCACGTCCCTCACCACACACATGGCCTTTCCACACACCAAAGTCACATCACCCTCCTGATGTTCTCGCTTCCTGTTTAGGACGGCCTGTACGAGTGCATCCTGTGCGCCTGCTGCAGCACCAGCTGCCCCAGCTACTGGTGGAACGGAGACAAGTACCTGGGACCCGCCGTGCTCATGCAGGTGCGTGCTGGAAGGGCCGAGCGATCCAAGACAGATGCGGGTGACGGACGTGTCTCCTTCCTGTCTCCTTCAGGCGTATCGCTGGATGATCGACTCACGAGACGAGTTCACGGAGGAGCGCCTGTCCAAACTGCAGGACCCTTTCTCTCTGTACCGCTGCCACACCATCATGAACTGCACCAGGACCTGTCCCAAGGTGAATCTCTTCCTGTCACGCAGCATCTTTAACTGGCCTTTTCCCAGAAAGGCCTTCAAAATAGCAGCGAGCTCCTGTCTAATAGAGGATCCTTGACTAGCACATTGGGGGGCAACAGAGTCTTCAGAAAGAGCAGCACCTTCTGGCATATTTGCCTCAAGCTTTAGTCCTTTAAAATTAGAAGCGCGCTCCTGTCACATAGAGCATCTTTGTTTGAAATTTCTGTCTGGAGGTTCTCTGACTAATGTTTTTGCAGCAGAGCCTTAAAGAAAGAGTTGTGCTTATAGAGGATCTTTGACAAGCATTATTTTAGTAGGGTCTTAAACAGCTGAGCCCTCTTGTCACGTAGTGTATCTTTGGCAGTTGAATCCTAAAAACAATAAAGCACTCCTCACTTATAGAGGATCTTTGATAGGATTTTTGCAGTTGCTTTAAAATAGCAACGCGTACTTGTCGTATTGTGCATCTTTGACTAGCATTTTTCTTCAGTGAGTTCTTAAAAACAGCAGAACCCGCCTGTCAATTAGGAGCTTTTGTCTGCCGTTTTTGTAGTAGATTATTAAAAATAGCAAAGTGCCCCTGTCATATAGAGGATCTTTGACTGGCTTTTTTGCAGTAATGCCATAACATGCTTGCCGTATTGTGGATTTTTGACTGTTTTTTTTTCTTCCAGTTAGATCTTAAAAACAGAACTCTCCTGCCATATAGAGGATCTTTGACTAGGGTTTCTGCAATGGGCTCTGCATATAGCAAATAGTAAGGCCTTCCTCTCATGTAAAGGATCTTTAATTGGCGCTTTTGCAGTAGATCCTCAAAAATAGCAGAGCACTCATGTCATGTAGAAGGTATTTGAGGGTTGTAGAACATGGCAGCTGTATTTGAACTGATGACATGATGCTTAATTGCCAGGGTCTGAATCCTGGAAAAGCCATCGCAGAGATCAAGAAGATGATGGCCACCTACAAGGACAAGAAAGCGGCTGCTGTTTGAGCGACCAGTAGTTAGTTGTCTTCTGTACAACCCATAATTAAATTATATATACATTCTAAATAACGCTTCTTCAGCTGATGGACTTGCACACCTGTGTGTATGTTTGCGTGTCACGTCCAGGACTTGCACATGTACATACTGATTTGTGTGTACCCTAACATGTTTTTCTTGCTGTGTACTCAAAACCATTGTGTGTACTTATGTACACTTGGTAAATACATGGTACAGTTTTTTTTTTTTTATTTGTAACATTTTCTCAAGTATGCAGCTGGGAATAAATCATTGACTCAACCCTCTAAATGTCCTCTAGGGGGCGCACATGCACACTCTTTGCTAACAAACTAGCCCTTAAGTGCACTTTAGTATGTTTCATTCATTCATTTTCTATGCCGCTTATCCTCATGAGGGTCGCGGGGATGCTGGAGCCTATCCCAGCTGGCTTTGGGCGGGAGGCGGGGTACACCCTGGACTGGTCGCCAGTCAATGGCAGGGCACATGTAGACAAACAAACACACCGATGGACAATTTAGAGCGGCCAATGAAGCTAACATGCATGTTTTTGGAATGTGGGAGGAAAGCGGAGTACCAGGAGAAAACCCACACACGTACGGGGAGAACATGCAAACTCCACACAGAGATGCCCAACAGAGATTCAAACCCTAAACCTCCTGACTGAGGCCAATGTGCTACCCACTCGACCACCGTGCAGCCCCTTTTGTGTGTTTAACATTTCAAAATTATTTCTATAAATACCCAAAGGATCTGGACCTCACCAACCTCAAAAATCTGTACTTCAATGGAGATCTCCCAAAACAGATTGTGGAAGTGTACCTAATGTTTTGCCGGTGGAAGGTCGTGTTACTTACTATACAGTCCTCCCTCGTTTATAGCAGTTATTTAGTTCCAGACCTGGCAATAAATGAATTTCCGCGATATAAGATGCAATTTTAATAAATAAAATATCCCTATGACTTTATATACCATTTACAACGCTATTAGCGACGTATTCTTAATATTACACACATTTAGTCACTTTTACAACACATACTGCAGGGGCTCGATACGCTAGCGAGCTAACAAGCTAGCGAGCTAACCAGTTAGCCTTTAATTTATTTCTGGTAAACTTGAGAAGCCAAAAACTTTCCCCTTCCACGCGGAAAGGGGGGGGGGGGGCTTTCCCCCGCTTTTTTATGTCGGACATGCAATGGCAGACAACTAGAATTTCAACCAAAAAACGAGCCGCCACAACACAAAAACAAAAAAAGCAACAGAGGGGGCGTACCGCATGTGACGTCACTTCCGCATGCTGCTTTTTAGTGACAAACTGAACATTCAGTCCAAAGTCAACATTCGAGCGCACATATAACACATGCGATGTGCCTTTCAAAGTAATTTTTCACGGAGAACATACGATTAGCGTGTGTTTGACTGTTTAGCACTTGAAGGTAATTGAAGGTAACGTCTCTATGATGTGCTATTACTGCCGCCTAGCGACCACAATACAGTACTACACATCGCTTGTATTTCCGCAGCTCATAACAATAGACCACAGCCTACCAGGAAAAAGCGATTATTTATCAGTCAACTAATTCATGAAAAAGCGCCGCACGGCGAGGGACAAATAATCCAGTTTAGGTGCAGCACGTCGGTTGTGGAGGGGCAGGAGTGGGCGGAGACTACAGCCGTGCTGGGTGGTGCCAAGTCGGTGCTGGGAAGTCCTCCTGCACTCACGGGGCGCATGAAGGCTGGAGGACAGTCGCAACACTTTGGTAAGTTTTTCAATCAAGTCGACGAACTGCGTTTTTGTGCCGAGGACACCAACTTTTGATTGTGTGCCCATGCGAGAGTGTGAAGTCTCGGCGTGAACAATCTCTGGAGGCTGACATGTGTTCTCATTGGGGAGGGGGGGGGGG
>QODF01000051.1:2415638-2595549 GCA_024372805.1 Oostethus manadensis
GAGAGAGAGAGAGAGAGAGAGAGAGAGAGAACATTTCTATCCCCGGAATGCAGCGTGAGAAGAAGGAAAGAAGAAGTGATTGTTCTTACGAGGACAAACTTTCCACAAACGTTCTTGCTGTCGTCGTTTACACCCCCCACCGCCTTAGTGGGGGCCGAGAGAAGTTTGACCTTCCTGATGTTTCTTCTTCCCAGTGAGAGTCACACTTCCTCCCTTGGACACCATGAGAGGCCTCCTCCTTATCTGCATGCCAGGTACCTGCACCACCGCACCAGTCAAGCTTTACCAAGACCTTCAGGCAAAACACAAACAGTAAAAATTGCATAGTGTTCCTGCCTTATAGAGGATCTTTGAGTCACTTTTTTGCCATTGGCTTCTAAAAACAGCAAAGCATTTTTGACAAGCACATCTGTTGTATAGAGGATCTTTGACAAGCCTTTTTTTCAGTCTGCCATTATTAACAGCAAAGCGCTCTCGCCATAAGAAGAAGATCTTTGATGAACTCTAGAGGATCTTTGAGATCCACTTATGGCAGGAGGTCCTCAAAAAGAGCAGCATGCCACTGCCATATAGAGGATCTTTGACTAGTGTTTTGTCTGCCTGTCCTTATAAACTGCCGTCATATAGAGGATCTTTGTCTAGGATTTTTTTGCAGTAGGTTTCCTAGAAACAAGAGCGTGCTCCTGTTGCGTAGAGAATCTTTGAGTAGTGTGTTTTTCATACCCTTTGCATTGGCCTTTTTTCAGTAGGTCCTCAAAAACAGAAACGTTCTATGGTCAAATAGATGATCTTTGACTAGCATTTTGGGCAGGATGGCCACAAAAAATAAAATTACCATGCCTCTGCCATATGGAAGATCTTTGACTAGTGTTTTTTTGCGGGCATATTGAGTGAGTTTTGGGAGCTCGTGTTCAGGACCCCTGAAATATAAATTTTTTTTGCCACACCTGATGCGCTTGCCAATTTCGGTGAATCTCCCCGCATGTAAGGCCCTCAAAAATGCGATGAAATCGGGCTTCGCACCGCTATGGCTAATAAATGAACATTATCTTTTTAAAGGCAGATTTGTGCGCATGGAAGTTTGGTTATCACCTGGTTTGTCATCAACAGTGCTGCTGCTCGCCCAGGCTCCGTACCAGGACCCCTTTCCTTTCCTGGGTGAGTTCAACTGGTCGGGAATTCCATACCGCATGCTTTCTTATGTCATGTGACTCTTAACAATATGCATCTCGTTGTTCTTCTCCAGGGGACTACGGACCCGATTATTTCCCAGGTGATTCAAAAAAAAGCATATTCATATGCTGTGTACAATTTTGCTGTTTTTAATTCTATTTAAGCATATTTTTCATTCCTCGTTTATCGTGGTGAATTGGTTGCAGACCTCGCCACGATAAGTGAATTTCTGCTAAGTAGGATACAATATTTTTGTACCTGTTTGTTTTTTAAAGTACAAGTTCTAACATTATTAGAGCCCTGTAGACATGAAATAACACCCCTATAGTCCCCTTTACACCCCTATTATTGTTTACAGCACCTTGTTCAATTGTAATGCGCAGGCTGTCGGATGACCGTGTGGCTTCAACCATTAGCAAGCTAGTAAGCTAATTCAGTAGCCTCCGGTTTACTTACTGTATTATAAACTTAAGAGGAGGCTTAAAACAGATTGGGAGAAAAAGGACAAAGAAGCCAACAACTTACCACTTCCACACGGAATGGGAGAACTTCTTTTCACTCCATGGTGTCGGACATGCCGTGGCTGCCTCCATGCAGTGTGAAGTCATGTCTCAAAAATGGAACATTACTGACGTCTAGTGGCCAGAATACGACACATATTTTTCTCTTTCAATATTTGTTGACTAATAGCCCATCACAAAAAAACCAAAACCCTTTGTTTAGGATTACCTGCTAAAAGTGTATTCAAATATATTCAAAAATATCATTAAAAAATAGAATTATTGGAGAGTTACCTGCTAAAAGTGTATTCAAATATATTTTTTTTAAAACAATTTAGTGTTACGTTAATAGCAATCTTTGTAAAGACTAAACTGAACTTTTCCAGAGTCGGAAAACGGCGATTCTCTTCCTGAAAGCTTCCAGCAGCAGGTTCTGATCGACCCAGAGATCCAGCCACAGAAACCAGGTATGTCCGCTCATCTTCTTTATTGTCTCATCTTTGTTCCCATCTGGAGGAAGCATTTTTCTTTCCTGTACGTCAGACACGGACGTGGAGACGGAGCCCACGGAGCCCGGCCCGCTTGGTAAGCAGCGTGTGGAGGCAGGAGGGGCGGCGGGGGCGGCGCTGATTGAGTGGAAATGTGTGCTTTGCAGATTGCAGAGAGGAGCAGTACCCGTGCACCAGACTCTATTCCGTGCACAAGCCGTGCAAGCAGTGCCTCAACGCGCTCTGCTTTTACAGGTAGGCTGCCCTGCGAGCACTTAGATGACGTACTGCGCTATTTATAGCCACATCTGGGCCTCATCGTCTGGAGGACTTCACTACGTAAGCCCTCCCGGATGCACAAGCATGAGACGTGAGACCGGCCGCACTGACCCAACAAGACCGCACACTCCAGCAATCTTTCTTCCCTCCGAACATGACAAACTACTTCTCCCCAAGCGGTGCTTTTCTTCCTGTCGCTCACATACACCAGTACACGGGTGACACAGAGACCCGGAGGTGGGCGGGGAAACGTCTTAATGGGTTTTTTTCTTCAAATAACCAAAATATTGAATCTATGGTAGCCCGTTTCCGCCACGGAAAGAAAAAATATCCCAATTTTCATCCCGAAGAGATTAATAGTCCAAATGATGACATAAAAAGTCAGAATTAGAAGATAAAATGTTACAATTGTAAGATAAAAAATACTTCCGAGATAAAAAGTCAGAGTTATGTGATAAAAAGTCATAATAAAGAGACAAAGTCATAATTATGAGATATGAAAGTCAAAATTATGACATAAAAACCCATAACTATTAGATAAAAAGTAGAATTATGGGATAAAAAGTCCTAATTATTAGATGAAACGTCGAAATTGTATGAGATTCAAACTGCACATGAGCCATGTGGCGAACCTGTATCTCATTATTTCGACTTTGTATCTCATATAATTTGGAATTTTTTAATCTCGTAATGTTGACTATTTTCCTTCAGTGGCGGAAAGGGCCTTGCCTAGAGTGTAAGTGTTCTCACCTTTATTTTTTATTTGATCACTGGCAACATTCTTTGGCCCCATGATGGGTTGTTTTGTGGTCACACGCAATAAAAAAGCAAACTGTTGTTGTTTTCCACAAATTGGAGGCGAGTGGTGCCTCACGGCCTTTCCGTGTCGTCTTGCAGTTTGAGGCGCGTATACGTGGTCAACAAGGAGGTGTGCGTGAGGACCGTGTGCGCGCACGAGGAGCTACTCAGAGGTGGGTTCACGACAATCCTGCAATATTTACGCAGTGGTAGCGTTTGAAACCCGCACACATTTGTTCCTCACCGCAAAAATGTCACTTTTACTCCATTTGTTGAACTCATGAAATCCTTTATGCTAACATTTCAATGTGGACTCTCGGCTTTCAATTGGTAAGTTTTGTATTTGTCCACCAGAGGGAGCAACTTTTTCCCAGTCATATTTTACTCTTTCCTTCCCCAATTAACTCTGGCAGGCTTTAAAGGGTTAAATGCCCTAAAAATGTAAGGAACAAATATATTTTAGGCAGCAGGTGGTTTCAAAAGACTGAGCCTTTTAAAGTGGGGGAAAATATATGTATTCATATGTATATTTGTACAGCGGTTTTTGGGAAGCAGACATTTTTTGTCATTAGGAAATTTATGATTTTGTTTTGTTTCAAATCTGACACTGCAGGAAAAAAATAATGTGTGAAAAAATCAAAGTTGTTGCCAATCATTGACCAGACCCAGAGGCTAATAAAAATAACAAAATATTTGTTTTTTTCTATTTAAAAATGTGGTCTTTAAAGAGTTAAAATATATATATGTATATGTAAATAAACAATGTATATTTGAAATATATATATATATATATATATTTTTTTTTAGGCTTGTTGAAAGTGTGTGTGGGGGGGGATTATATAATATTTTCTAAAGCAGTGGACTTTTTTAAAAATTATTTTAAATCTGACACTTTATGTGTTGTTGCCAATCAACCAAAGTCAGGGCATGATAATAATAATAATAATAATAATGGTAAAATACTTGCAATGTATTTTATGGAAATTTTTTCCATCAATAATTTAGCCTTAATACTAAATATATATATATATTTGAAATATCTTCCAAATATATATATATATATATATTTTAGGTAGAAAAAATTAACAACATTTAATATTTTTACTTTTCCAAGTGAATGTTTGGAAGACATGACTGCTGTGCTGTGTTTAGCGGACCTGTGTCGGGACCAGTTCTCCCGCTGTGGCGTGGCGGCGGTGAGCGGCTACTGCGGGTCGGTGGGAGGGAGCTGCGGGAAGAGCTGCGGGGGCGGCTGCTGATGGTGCTGATGGTGCTGATGGCGATGGCGGCGGCGTTTCCCACCCATCCAGCAGCCGCGTACCTCTTCTCCCGGTTGTCGTGTAGGAGCGTTGGCCTGTACGCCAAAGAAGCTGGATGATTGTAGAAATCTGGTGCTACCAACCGTCACACTGGTGCTGCCTACTCCACTTTTGTAGCGTATCGTTAATCCCTTTTTCTACTTTTGCTGCCAAACGCTTTGAGAAAGCTTCTCGCAAGCGTTACTACTGCTTGTTCAAGTCTCACTATTAAGACTGACGTGATAATAAAGCTTTGGTTTTTTATGAATTACAGCTTTTGGTTACGTGTCTTTATTGTGAAAGGCCAACCTATGATTGAGAAAGTCATCACTAAGAGAGAAAAAAAGAGAGAAAAAGTCTAAATAATGAAATGACAGTCATAACTATCAGTTAAAATGTCAAATGATGAGATACAAGCTGTGCATGTGACCAAGGCGACACATGCGCAGTTTCGACTTTTTATCTCATAATTATGGCGATTCATCTCATCATAACTTTGTTTCATTATTTCAATTTATGATCTCATAATTTTGACTTTTTACTTCAGAATGTTGACGTTTTATCTCATAATTACTTTCTCACAATTTGGACTTTTTATCTCATAATTATCACTTTGTCTCATAATTTCATTTTTTAAAATCTCATGATTGACTTTTTATCTCATAACTATGACTTTGTATCTTGTCATTTTAAAATGTTTGATTTCTTACAATTATGACTCATAAGGTTGATTTTTTCAATTTTACTTGTCATAATTAAGACTTTTTATCTTGTGCCTTTCCTATCTCACAGCTTGGAATAGAAACCCAGTTTACAATCGTCTAAATAAACTAACATTTTTAGAGCTCTCAGGACATGAAATAACACCCCTATATTCACCTTTTGCATTTGTATTAGCCAACAATAGATATAAACAGATGAAATTCCTTCTTAAATATTCCCACTTTATTCCCGTAATATTTGGACTCTATTCTCACAACATTATAACTTTTTTGCCACCTAATTTTCCAAAAACAACAAGTTTATTAAATTTGTTTTATTGTAGTATTAAAGCAATATGCTATTAAAATAACATTATATTTCCTTATAATATTACCACATGGCTGTTTTTTTTTTAGTTCAAATATATTTTTTGAATGTGCTCCGGGTCAATAAAAAAAAAACAGCCATGGGCCTCAAATGGCCCCAGTGCCGCACTTTGGACCCCCCTGAGCTGGACCGTTGAGGAATCTGCTCTGCTAATTTTTGGAACACACCCCTTTCAACTAATTGGCCAATTGCCCAGCCTTAAGAGCGTGCATATCATGCATGCGTTTGTTTTCTGAGAATCTACTGCACCTACTGGAAACTTGTTTGCCATGTAGCAATAACAATAGAGTAATAACAGTACTTCATCTGGTTAGTCACATTGCACTGCTATTACGTTGAACAGTACTGTGCATGTCATTTGACCGTGCGGATGTACATGTACCGGTACTTAGTATGGACTATTGGTAGAATTACAGTGCAGACGGGATGACGCTTTTAGGACGTTTGGCGCCTTCTTCATGGTCACCTCAGCTGGCCGTGGACAGAAAGGAGGAGGAAAGTGTAGGCTGTCGTCGTTTCATCTCCTGTTGCAGCTGCTCCTTCAAGGTGGACACCTGAGCAGAAGGACAGGTGATGAAGATGAAGACAATATGGATGCATAAATGACTTTCCCTTCAAGCCCTGAGTGACTGATATATTACATGATATTACTTTTCTTTTTTTCTTTGTCTTTAGAATAGAAACAAATATCTATCATTTTATGTTCAGCCATAAAAGATTCCCAATTTTATTAAAACATTGTCTGCTTTTTTGTGTCAATTTTGTTCTGCATTTTTTAAATAAAAAAGTATATTAATTTTAAAAAAAGTTAAATTAACACATTGTAATTTTTATTAATTTTGTTGTATTTCTTTTAAAATAAGAAAAAATATATATTTCCATGTCTAAATATAACACAAAAAAAATTAATTAAAACGCTGTAAATTAAATCATTAAACACTTTAATAGATATATATAATAAGATGTTTGAAAATCAAATATTCTTTAAAATGTTAATTAATTAAAACATTTTATATTCATTCATTTTCTATACTGCTTATCCACATTAGGGTCACGGGTCATGTTTAAATATAAAATATTTTAATTAAAAATGTTTATTTGTTAATTATTTAAAACATTGGAACTTTATTTTTTCTGTTTGCCAATTTTGTTGTACTTTTTTTTTTTTTAAATAGTCCATGTTCAAATATAAAATATTTTAATTACAATTTAAATGTGTTAATTATTAACAGCTTGTTTTAATTAAGAACAATAAATTGTTTTTCATTTGCCAATTTTTCATTTGTTTATTGTAAATGTGTCATGACTTCATTAAGAAACAAATCAAAATTTTAATTCCAAAAATATAAATTAATTTTTAAATTAATACATAAAATTACAAATCAAATCAGAAACATTGTAAATTCAAATATTAAAGTATATACTTTAAAGATAAAAAGTCATACAGTATATGTATGAAAGAGTAGAAAAAAATAATAAAATATTAAAATTAAAAAAAAGTTTAATAGAAAAAGGATTTGGAAAGTAATGTTTACCTATCAAAATTGTTAAAAAATTAATCATTTATTTCTACTTTTTAGTAGTAGTATTATTTTTTCTATCCAATTCGTTTTTACACTTTCTAACGTTACCAAATAGGCAGAATTAAAAATCTACTTGGTATTTTAATTTCAAATGCTTACATATTATTGGATGGCAGAGCGTATGGAAAAGTATCACTGAGACAGAAACTACAGCGCCTCTGCTGGCAGCAGCCAAGTACTGCACGGCACTTTGCCTCACTGGCTCCAACTGATACAATTTTTAATGAACTTAATGAAGTTGTGCGCTCGTACGTTGCATCCCAAGCACACGCAGAAGACATAAACGCCAATAATCTGTGCATAATAAGACGGGCATACCTGCTCCTCCAGACCTTTGACCCGCTGCCTGTGAGTGCGCTCCCTGGAGCCCAGAGTCCTCTCCAAGTCCCTGAAGCTGGCTCTCAGCCTCTCGGCATCCTGCTGAGCGTCATCGCGCTGCCTGGCCAAACTCTCACACACACTGTGTGACTGCTCCATGTCAGCCATCTGCGTCTACTCAACACACACACACACACACACACACACATAAATAAAAAATACACACAAGCACACTAGGCGTAAATAAAACTCCTGCTCGAGCAGCGTCACGGTAAATGTGTGGCCTAGGAAACTTTGATGACGATTTTCGTCACCCAATTACTGACACCTAGTGGCCAATGTAGAATGTAGCCACTTTATGCTTGAAAATGCCTAATGTAAGCCAAGGAAAGTACAATTAGCTTAATTAGAGACGAAGTGTTGAATTGTATCAGAACACCTAATAAACCGTCCAGAACACAGCAGGTCAACAAATGTTTTCCCGTTTTGGTCACATTTGGGAGACCGTTAGCGCCTGTGAACTTTATGAGTGGACAAAGTGAACTGACAGTTTGTTGATGGTCCCTAAGAAAATGTTATTCTTCAACTCATGTCACACTGAATTAAGTGATTGGTTTGATGTTGGAACGATTAGAATGTGTTGAGAAATGTGGAAGTAGTTAGAACTCAAACTACATCAAAGGAATTCAGCATTCTGGAAAATCTGGAATGTCGGGAAAAGTGGGAACTGCGATGATGAGGATCATAGCACAAACGTCACGGATTCATTAAATTATTTTTGATGTTGGAATGATAGGAATCAGTGGAGAACTATGGAAGAATTTAGAACTTTTCAGATCAAAAGGCATTCAGCGTTATGGAATAACAGGAATGTCGGGAAAAGTGGGAATTTCTTTGACATGGATGATAGCACAGCCGTCATAAATTAGTTAAATTATTTGTGATGTTGGAATCGGTTGAGAAATGAGGAAGTAGAACTCAACTTAGAGCAAAGGCAATCCAAAACACAGGAATGTCGGCAAATGCGAAAAATAGGTAGCCTTTATATCTGCATTGCGCTGAAGGATTTGTTGCTGGAATTGTTAGAATTGGCTGAAAAATGTGGAAGTCGTTTGACTAATTAAGATCAAAGGAAATTAGTGTGATGGAAAAATGTGGATGCCGGAATAAGTTGGGATTTGTGGAATGAAATGAATCTATCAGATGCGTCTGTTGAAAGTAATTCTTATTTTTAAATGTGCAGGAGTCAAGTCAAACGTGTGAAGGGGCACCCCGCTGTAAAACGTTTGGGAACCACTGCGCTATAGGATATGTAAGTTCTGCGAATTATTGTCTTTGTAATATTATATGTGTGTGTGTGTGTGTGTGTGTATATATAAGACTTTTTTTACATTGAAAACAAGCCTCAAAACGACGGGTCGACAGTCTTAGCTTTTCTTCCTGTCACTCACACTGGAATGAAGTGTCCCAAAGGTTGCTAGCAAACAGAAGAGGAGGATTCTGATGCTAACTTGAGAAGCGTTTTACCTGCAGCATTAGTATCTGCTGCTGGGCTTCCTGAAGCTCCTGTTCGGCCGTGTTCAGAGAGCGATCCAAGCGTTTCCTTTCGGCGGAAAGACGCATGCTGCCCTCTTCACTCTTCAGCTTCTGACGCTCAACCTGACGAGAGACGTACGTTTCACACACGCTTCGCACTTTGTGCTGTTCAGCTCTAAACGTCACCTTATCCAGGGTGTTCCTCAGGGCATTTTTATCCTTCTCCAGCCTCACAGCCTGCCTCTCGGCGTCTTTCTTCTCCGCCTCCAGCATGGCCACCGCCCTCTGCAGCCCCCGCAGACGCTCCTCCACGGCGGCCCGCTCCGTCTGAGCCGTCTGGGCGCCACGCTGGGCCTCGGCGAGGCTGGCGGTACGCTGACGCAGAGCCTGCCGTGCAGTGAGAGACAAGGCGGCGTTGGGAGATAAGTTCTGCCTAGCAACAGCAGGCCACACATTATTACCACCTCTTGGGTCTTGGTGACCTCCGTCGCCAGATCTTCACGTTGCAACTCACTGTCATGCAGCTCGCTCTGGAGGCCGTGCATGCGCTCGTTGAGGGCGGCCATGCTGCGCCTCGCTTCTGCTAACGACATCCGCGACTCCTCGATTCTCTCCTGACGGAACCAGCACAAATCAGCGCATTCGCCTTTTGCACGATCTGCCTTTTTTATCCGCGCATCACCTACTTGGAGGTGTTGTTTCTCCTGCTCCGTCATGCTCAGAGCGTTCTGCAGAGACATCAGGCGGCTCTGAGCGCTGCCGTGAGCGGCCGCCACCTCTTGCAGGGTCTGGTTAAGGGAGACGGTCTTCTCTCGCAGCAGGGCTTCGTTTTCTTCGGCTTTGAGGAGAGCCTGACTCAGACGGTCCACCTCGCGCTGAAGCACAGACACTCGGGCCTCTCCGTCTGCTACCTGCAATTTGAGCAGCAGCAGAGCGTGACAGATTCCGCCTGTACAAGGATAATAACGCTCAGCTTTTGGCTTTGATATTGTCTCCTTCCTCGTTGCTATTTCCTTTCAACACCTTTTATTTCTTTGATCATTTTGCCATTTATGAAATGTGTATTTCTGCCAACGTTTTACTCCAATATAGCATTATATTTGATTTGTTCTTATGTTTTTATTAGATTTTTATCTGCATTCTAAGCGCTTGGAGTGCCTTAAAGGTGGAAAAGCGCTATACAAGTGAAAACCATTTACCATTTTAACCATCTATTTTTTGTTTTACTATATACTTCCCATCGAGTTACTGTTTTTAGATTTTTATTGGACTTATGTGTACTTGTACTCGTGTTATTATTTTATGATATTTTTATTCGAGTTACTCTTATTACATTATAATTGCATCTTTATTTTAGCTGATTTATGGCTTTGTTGTCCTTTACATTGCACAAACTATAAACTGTCAGTTTTTCATCATTGGTATTTTGTTGTAGTACTTTCACCTTTGCTGATTGTACTGCTTATACATTTCTTATTATTATTATTTATTAATTCATACGATTCACTTATCCTTAATCATTTGTTATTAATTTATTTTGTCTTTTTATTTACTGTCTTGATTTTATCCTTTTACCATCTTTGTGTCTACTATTTCATTTTCCAACATTTCACAAGCTCTTAGTAATTTATCATTTTTAACCCCTTAAAGCCCGAAATAACAGATTTATTATTTCTAAAAATTCTTGTTTTTTTCTTAAAGTAGATGGTAAATTAATTCTGTTACATATTATAAATCAATCAACACCTATTACTTATTTTCCTGCCTTCATCATTGCTACTCAGTCGCTCAAATATTCTATTTAACTTAACTTAAGTATGCCTGAAAGTAATAAACCGTGCCGTGCCGTTCCGTGACTGACCTGTTTGAGCAGAGTGTCATGGCGATTGTGTGAGTCTTGGCTCTCGGCCTCCCGGTCCCCCAGGTTGAGTCTGAGTCTCTGCAGCTCCCCCTCCAGACTCCGCCTGCCCACCTCCACCCTGGTGGCCCGCGCTTCGGCCGCCTCCAGCGCCTCCCGCAGGCGTTTCCTCTCGGCCTCCAGGCGCACCTCTGCGGCTCGCTGCTTGTCCAGCTGATCCTGTGGAGGTGGAGTTTGATTTTAGGCTCCTGAAAAAGCCTCAGGAGGCATTGCAAGTAAAATACAGTACACAATAAGCATGCATATTTAATATTCTGTCAGCGCCTACGATGGTTGGAGCATAAGGCACGCTGGCATGAGACACCACATGCAGCAAAATCCCATCTGTTGCTATTTTAAACGTCATGCAGTGTTCCGTGACGCATACTCGTGTGTACCTGCGTGTGCTGCTTCTCCGTCTCACAGGTCTGCAGCACGCGCTCCAGCTCCTTCACCCGGTCGGCGAGGGCCCTCCTCTCTCTGTCGCCTCTCCTGGCCGCCTCCTCCTGCTGGTGGAGCTGAAGCTGAGAGTCCGTCAGGCGCTCGTCCAGGCCTCGTTTACCTGCCAGCGCACACGCGAGACGTTTGCCCGTGTGCTTGCAAACGGCGAACGTGACAAAGAGACGTGCACCTTCTTGGTATTCTTGTAAGTTCTTCTGCAGCTGAGTGAGGCGACTCTGCGCCAGATCGCCGTCCACCCTCAGCTGGTCCACCTCACGCTGCAGAGCCCCCAACTGGCACAGGGCGTCATCCTTCACGGGACACGTCTTGTATTTCAACACTGACTTAACTCATGCAACGTTTATGTAGTTCTCCACGTTACCCGCTCTCTGTGCGCATCACGGAGCTCCTGGAGGAAGTCCTTGAGACCACTTCGTAGAGCGTCAGTGTCCAGCTCTGGCTGAGGAGGTGAGAGAGGCAGAGGCGTGTCCCCTCGCTCTGGAGACACGGCTCTGCAGCCCAGAGTGTTGTCAGGGGTGCTGGTTTGGAATTCTGCTAGAAGTAGACACATATCGTGTTCGGTGTGTAGTGAGGGGCATAAAAGTGTAATTTTCTGCGTCACAATACCTTTACCTTTGGGGGGCGACAAAGAGGCACGCAGGGGTGAGATGCTGTGATGCCGGGACATGTTTCCAGGCGATGCAGAGCTCCCTCCTGGACTCCGCCCCCTGACCCCTCTCGCTCCAATACCCAGCGTCCTGGTCAGAGTCGACTGGAAGGCACTCAGACGGAACTCCAGGTCCCTCCTGCAGGCCTCCGCCCGCGCGAGCTCAGCCTCCGTGGCTGCCAGGCGGCCCTGCGCCTCACTCAGCTGCAGGCTGTAGACGCCGGCCGAGTCCTGGGCGGCCTGAGCGCGCAGGGCCAAGTTCTTGGCTTCGTCCTGCAGCTTTTTCTCGCAGCCTCGCGCCTCCTGAAGCTGAGCCGTCAGTTCTCTCTCGCAGAGCCGCCAGCTCGACTCAGACTCAGTCAGGCGCTTCTGAACCAGGCAGAGCTACAACAAAGGAAGCTCGTTTATTGCGGGTTAATTGGTTCCGGACCAAGCTGAGATAAGTGAAATACGGCAAAGTATATTTTCATTTCATAGTTGTGGCATAGAAAACCTGTTCAAAATCTTCTAAATGCAGTTTTTAACAGTATTAGAGCCCTCAAGACATGAAGTAACACCCCTATAGTCACCTTTACACTCCTATTACCCAATATAGTAGATATAATCATTGAAAATAAAACATATTCAACATAACTAAGATATCAAGGATAGTTAGCAATTTCTTGTTGTTTTTTCTTCCGGTTGTATTACCGTACAGTACTCGAATTACCGAATACAGTAGACAAAACAGGAGTAAATACGTCATTTACACAAATAAATATAAATAAAATTCCTGCTTGAGTCTAGCGCCTGCTTCACTGAGAAATGACTGACACCTAGTGGACAACGTAGAACACAACGCTACATTCACAATTATGATGCTTCTTCTGTGTTTGGTTCCTAATTTTGTTCATTGAGGTAGTTTGGAAATGCTTAATTTAGGCCAAGGATAAGTACAATTTGCTTAAATGTGTATTTCTTTTTACTATTAATAGGCATTATTCAACCACGAAACAGCAATCATTTATTAATGAATGTTCATTGTCATGTTTTAACCACATTTTTGTACTTGCCTCGACTTTTGACCCTTAAATAAGCTTGCAGGTGTCGCTGCTCTCCAGATGCGCATTTTGTTGCATTCAGTTTGTGTCAGGCTCAAGAGTTAAACCTGAATTACATAGTGCGCTTGAACGCATCATCACCCAAACACAACACCACTCCTCACCTCCCTTTTGATTGTGTCTCGAGCGGTCTCAGCTTCAGTGAACTTCTGCTTGCAGGTCAAAAGCTCCTTCCCTCGCTCCATCTCTCGCTGCTCCTCGAGGGACAAGCGAGTTTGAAGTTCTGCAACCTCCCTTCCTTTCTGCTCTTTCTCTCCGTCCAGAACCTTCAGCTGGAAACGCGAAGACTCGTCGGTTTTGTTTCTTCGTTCCGGTCTCACCAAAGGTGCCTCACCTGTCTCCGCAGCTCCTGGAGCTCTCGCCGCGCCTCCAGTCGTGACCTTTCAACCTCCCTGAGGCAGCTGCGCAGCTCCGTCACCTCCTTCTGAGCGGAGGAAAAGTTCTCCTGCAGCACAGCCAGCCTCTGCTCCTTCTCCTCGCACTGTCGCTTCACACTGACCAAAACACACATCCTGAGTGAGGACGTCCCGAACCTGCACCTTCATCCCCTCACCAGACCGCTCACCCGATTCTCTCAGTCTCCGCCGCTCGAAGACTCTCCCTCAGTTGGGAGTTGGACAGGCCCAGGGTGTCTCTCTCCTTGCAGACGTCACTCAGGCTGCGGCGCAGTTCCGTCCCTTCCCTCCGGTAGCTTTCCGCCTCGTCCTGAGCTTGGTTGAGACGGCGCTCGGCCTCCAGGATGTCCCGTCTGAGCTGATCTCGGCTCTCCGCGCTGACGGCAAGTGAAACTCTGCACTTGTCCAGCTGATATGGTTAAACAGGTAAAAATGAACACTGAGATTCACGTTATGTGCTTGAACGCCTCTGTGAGCAGCCACAGCGCAGACAGTAGCAGAAAGTCGTTCATTGTTGTGTGTGTTAGATGAAGAAATAAGTACACTTGATGATGACATTGTACATTAAAAGTATTTTTCAAGATGACTGATATTTCTTCTTCTTCAGACATGTTGCTGTGACTAACTTGAATGTCATTTGCTGACTGGATGCACTGACCAACTTAGGATGTTCACATTGCAGGTCATTTTCGATTTCTTTTCTCATTTGGATCTGATTTTTTTCATGCCAGCTCTAATATCATCTCTGGCATTGTGACGTACCTCTTTGACGGCACCATCAGCACGGGTCTCAAAGTTGCTGAGAGTCTCCCGCAGACTCTGAAGTTCCCTTTCGTGAAGAGAGGAAGCGTCCTCAAGCTGAGAGCGAAGCTCCTGCAGCTCGCTGGTTAGAGCGCCAACTCTGGCCTGCAGAGGTAAACATCATAAAAAAAGTGACCATGGTTGCAGTCAAACCACCAAACAGCATTTATGATGATTTCATTTATGAGCTCATTCGTTTTTGAAAAACCAGCAGCAAATAGAGTGCCTTTTGTTTTACCTGTTCCTGCTCTTTGTGAAGCGCCGCCGCTCGAGCATTGCGCTCGGCCTCGAGAGCTGCAGCTGACAGCTCGGCCTGCAGGCCAGACACTCTTTCGCACAGCGCCGCTTTCTCTGCCTCCTTCAGGGACAGAGCCTGGAAGACATGAAAACATAGCAGAAAACATGCGTTGGGACTGGGAGACTAAATTCCCACAGACACACTCCCGACGTCTTGGAGGGAGTCTCTGACCTGTTGCTTCTCGGTTTCGGCCTGCAGGAGACTCTGATCGCGGTCGTGCTGCAGCGTCCTCAGCTCACTCTGCAGGTCCTCCCTCTCTCTCTGTGCTTTGTGCAGCTCGTCCTCCACTTCCTGCCTCAGCTTCCTCAGAGCGCCGCCATGGGACGCCGTGAGAGTCTGCCGCAGGAACTCCTTTGGGCGAAACCCCAAATGTATGATGGATCGTTTGATTAATAATAAGTAAAATGGCCAATGCGCAAGAAGTATTGTTACCACCTCACCTTTTCCGAGACAAGCTTCTCCACCTCCTCCTGATGCTCGGAGGTGGCCTTGCGCAAAGCCTGCTGGGCCTCCAGCTGTGCTGCGTTCAGTGTCTGAGTGAGAGCTTGTTTCTCCTTGTCAGTCTGGGCCAACACGCTCTCCAACTCAGCGCGAGCACGCCGCAGGTCAGCTGAAAGTCACATTGCGATTACAGGTAACCCAATGTCTATATTGATTAAACGTTATCCGCTTCTTTGTAGCAGCTAGTTACATGCATGTTGTTGCTGCTAACGGTGGCCCAAACACTGATCAGCTTTTGGCTGCAATCACTTTTACACAGGGCATTGCAGCTTTGGATTTTTTACCCCCTTAATAATAAAACGTCGTTTAAAAACTGCATTTTGTGTTCAGTTGTGTTGTCCTTGACTCATACTTAGATTTGTTTGGTGATCTAAAACATTTAAGTGTGACAAACATGAAAAACAATAACAAATGTTTATAGCATGAAACAGTGTGAGCACCTCTGATTTAGAGTCTCCAATGAACCTAACAGAACAGGCATGTATTTGAGATCCGGGAGGAAGTACGTGCAGATAAGCTGCGCAAACACAGCAAGGACATGGAAAGCCCACATGGAGTTTATATTCTCAAGATCCCGAGCATTCCCTCCCCGTCCCCCACCTGTTGCCGCGTCGCAGCGCACTCTCAGTTTTTGGTTGTCTGATTCCAGCTGCTCCCTGCGAGACTCCACCAGAGCGAGTTGCTGCTGCGCCTCAAACAGGCTGCTCTCCAGAGACTCGCGTTCAGACCTGCAGCAGTTAAAACCCAAATTAAACACAAACTAAAACAGACAGAAACGCAGAGAAAGGATTGGCACGCCGCCTCTAAAGACGCGCCTGTTAGCAGACAGTTCCTCCGTCAGCAGGCTGTTGTATCTCTCGGAAGCCGTCAACTGGACGAGAAGCGCTGCTTTGTCTCGGGCCAGCTCCGCCCGCCCGCGGCCGACCTCCTCCAAGGCCACTTCGTTGCGCTGGCCCTCTCCTCTGGCGAGACTTAACTCGGAACCCAAGGAGGCCACCTCAGCACATAGCTGCCGATCAGATGAAAGATGACATCACCCTGATCAATAAACAGTAGGGGTAGCAGCTTTTTATTTTTGAGAAAGTTATAATATTATGGAAATAAAGTCAAAACATTATGGGAATTAAGTCACATATTTGGAAAGCAAAATTTACAAAGATAATTAAAAGAGTAAATACTTGGAAATAAAATGTTAAAAACCAGCTAAGCGCGAAGTTGATACTATTAATAAGCTTTTTCATCCATGGCTTTTTTTGAACTATATGTAACATCTTAGCAAATCCACACATGTTGCTTGACAAAATATCAAAAAGCTACTTTTATTTTTCAGTACGTGGCCCTCAGTGGAAAAAGTCTGAACCCCCCTGGCCCAAGTGAACCCTTGGCGCTCATACCTGCGTGACTCGCTCTTGCAGCTTCAGCCTCTCTGTTCCGAGACTCTGCAGCTCCGCCTCCATCCCCACGCGGCTCAGCTCTGTGTCTTGCAGGGACTGGCGCAGTGCCATGCGGACAGAGTCCAGGTCCATTCGGTCCTGCTCCAAGCGCACCAGCTCGTCCCTGATGGTCAGCTTCTCCTGCTCGGCCTCGCGTTTCTGAGTGTGCAGCAGCGCCTTCCCCTCCTCCAGCTTTGAAAGGGATGAACGATGAGGCTCCAAGACAGGAACAGAGAGATGCACATGAAGCGTGACGTACCTGCAGGATGTAGCTGTTAAGGTCGACTTTGTCTTGGGACAGCGCCTCGTTCATGCTACCCATTTTGGCTAAAGAGTCCCTGAGAGCCGCATCCTCAGACTGCAGCTTAATGACCAGTAGAGAGAGTTCTGCATTACTGCTCTCAGCCTGGGAGAAAAGAATGAGGGTCAAAATTAAACGTCACATTAACTTCATCAAGTCATCTTCTTACCCGAGTGAGTGCTTCAGAAAGTTGGGCTTTTTCCCGCTCCAGGAGCTGCTTCTCAACCTCCCCCTGCTGGTGAGTCTCCCTCACTGCAGACAGCTCGCCACGCTGGACCGAAGCTCGGCTCTCGCTCTGGTCCCACTGCTTCTGACTAACAGCACAGTTTGCTAAACAATCTTTCATGCACAGAACCTTCTTTGCGTGTCCTAGACCTCACAAGAGAGCTCAAGGGAATCGCTTAAAACCGCGAGCTTGTGTGTCAGCCGGATGAAGACTTTGTGGATTAGTGTGCACACATGGCCCGCGCATACTCACTGTCAATTTGCTAACTTACATCCTTTGGACTTCGGCCTTGGCCCGCTCCCTCTCCTGGATGGCGGCCTCCTTCTCCTCCTGCTGGTGGTCCTTCTCTCGCTGCATGGACGTCAGAGCCAGCTGCAGCTTCTCACAGTCCATCTGAAGAGTCTGCTTGCCGCTCTGCGCCGCCTGCACGCTCTTCTCCATGCTCACTTTCTCACTGTGTGGAGGGACACGAACTGAATTTAATAACAATTTTAGTAAAAGAAATAAAAATTACATGAAAAATAAAAAATAGATTATTTTAAAAATGTATAATGTGTATTTATTTAAATGAAATAAATATTAAAAATAAATTTTAATGAAATAGATGGAACAAATTGGAATGAATAATATACTGTAGAATAGATAAATACTTTTGACATACATTTGAAATGAAATACATAAATAAATTTTAATAAAAGAAGTATATTTTGATCAAATAAATAGAATTAAAATACAATCAAAAACATTTAAATAAAATAGTGTAAATAAATGTATTTCAAATAAATTTACATTTAAAAAAATAACAAAATATATTGAAATTAAAGTAATATTTAACTACATTTAATAGAAATGTTGCAGATGCTTAAATTTTGTACAAAACAGGAGTACGATTTTTAGAGATATATAAATGAATCTTAATAACATAAGAAAAATACAAAAAATGCCATTTAAGAATGCAAAAATCACCACGCAGCAACTTTTAAATTTACTTATTAATTAACTTATAAATATACGTACAAGACAAGTACCAATACGAGTTAAGAATAAAAAATACCTTCCTATCATGCATCTATACATTTTGCTTCAACTTGGCCCTACACATAACTATAAAAGAACTTTTAAAAAGCACTGATTCTCTTCTGTCACAGGAATAACTTTGGAAGAAAATAATCCAATCATGAAAAAAATCCACAATAACAGGTGTCATATTTCCCAATATTAAAATAGAAACATTTGCAGTGACACGGATAAGGAAGTGGAACAAGTATAATTCAAACCGAATGGAGATTTTTTTTAAAAAGTGGATTACTCCATTACTCCAGGATGATACATCCAGAGTGTGTGAAGGAGAGGTATAGAAGGTTTTTCCATTACAAAAACTGCTTTAAAATCCTGTACAATAACTGGGCAATAAACTTGTGGTTTGTACACATGAACAGCGGTAAATAGTGTATACGTCTTGATTTGTATTACCGTGATTTTATACTTCCTCTGTTCTTGTGTGCTTTTGTATTCTTGCTGCTGTAAAGCTGGAATTTCTTATCTTATTGCAAAATGTGTCAACCTGGCCAGGGTGTCTCTCTCCTGCCGTAGGCGATCCCTTTCCCGCTGCGTGGTCTCTCTGTCCCTCTGGGCGGCATCCCGCTCCCTCTGCAACGTCTGATAGCATTGGTCCGCTTCCCTTTTGGCTGAATCGGCCTCGGCGAGCTGCTTCCGTAACTGCTGTATGGAGGACTGGGCAGACAGCAAACGCCCCCGAGCGTCCTGCCAGGTGAACAAGACACACGGTACAGCGTCCCATACGTATGTTCTCCATGCATTCAGCATGTCCATGCAATGTTGTTTTATACAGCTCTTGCGGAGGATCACGCCGCCACGTCACCTGCAGCTGGAGTGTTTTGTTTGTGACTGCCGAGCGTAGCGCTGACAGGGTTGCCTCCGGAAGAGCAGACAATGAGGTGAGCCTCGAGGGGGAGGATGAACTCCGAGTAGCAGCGCCGGGGGAGGAGCTGTGGATGAAGGCCAGCAGAGGAGCCGCCGAGTTGTCCTGGTCTGCCTCCGATGACGACTCTGCGTCTGACAATACCATCTTCAAAATACATAAACAAAGCCCATCAGCATGATTAGGCCTAAATGTAATGGTGGGGTTATATGTGTAGCACAGGGGTGTCCAGAGTGCAGCCCGGGGGCGGCACGCAGCTCATTTTTTTAATTGGCCATTATACGTTGTTCTTTGAAGGGCCCTGGTGTGGCATCACCTGTGCTATGTCACGCAGTGTGTCCATTAGTGTCTGAGTGTGAGCTTTCATCAGCTGCAAGTCGCTCCCATCGTTGTTACTCTGCTCCTGAAGACAAAAAACATGCAAAAATAAAAGTAAAATGATCAAGTTCATTTTCATGTATTGTGTGATTCATTATTGTCTTGGGCCTTTTGCGCACAAGACATTTTTTTCTGAACAAGAAAAGAGATTTTGTGACACCACCACAAACAGTTTTACCATTTTCAAGCATAAAAATTGCCACATGAAATAAATATAAATACAACATAAGCCATTAAGACCACAACTTCTGGGTGTAGTGCTCAACATCGGTCACTAGGTGTCAGTAATTTGGCAAGACCACCATGAAGCACCTGGCTCAAATAACTGTTTTTTATTGCAGGTTTAAATAGTCTCACAGCAGGCACAATAATAACACGGGTGAAATCGAAACTCATCACTATGTTACTTCCTGTCCACCATCAATTATGCTCCCCTACAAGGTAAACTGCCTTAAACAGCTTATTTTCTCTAACTATATCGCCTACATTGGGTACTACCAATGTAAAGGTGGCTATGTGGGTGTTATTTCATTTCTAGAGGGCTCTAATAATGTTAAAAACATATTTAGATGATCATAAACAGGTTTTCTATGCCACAGAAATATTCAGTTTATAAAGAAGTAATCCTACTTTGTGGAAATTCACTGATCGTGGTTGAGTGAGGAACCAATTATTTGTGACAAAGGAGGGATTATTGTATATAAAATTAGATGTGTCTCACTTCCAGCCTCCTAGACAGGAGGACAAGTCCTCGCTCCTTCTCTTCAATTTTGTCCTTCAGTCTTTCTCCCTCCCGCACTGAGTCAGACAGCCTGAGAACCAAGTAATCAGTCATGTCATTTTAGATGAAAGACAAGTCCTGCACTGTTTGGGGCCTCCGACCTGACGTTGAGCTCGCATCTCTCGGTGTCAGTTCTGGCCTGAAGGCTCATCATCTCGGCCACCCGTTCTCTGAGTTGCTGCTCCAGTTGGACCCGCAGAGCCTTCTCGCGCTCCAGGGCCAGCGCCACTCCTCCCTCTCGATCGTGCAGCGTCGCGCACAGAGACGTGCATGATGCCTGAGCGGAGTGTGACGCTCGGGCCAGGTCGTTGCGCATGTCTGACAAATCTCTGTGTGCGGAAAGGACAAGACACGATTGAACCATTCATCTATGAGCAGCAGCAGATACGTCAATCCATCATCTACTCATTTACGCATCATCAATCAGTCATCCTACCCACCCATCCATCATCAACGCATCCATCCGTTATCAGATGCATCATCATCCCATTTACCCATTCATCATCAAGATAGGTCCATCCATCTTCACATCCACACAGATGAGGCTTTCCAGCCGCCCATCCATCAGCAGATGCATCGATCCATCTATCTACCAATCAAGCCATTCATCATCAATCCATGTGCCCATCCATTGTTCCATCAAGACAGGTCCATCCATCTACACATAATTCGATATGTCTTTACAGCCGCCCATTCATCAACAGGGTCATCCATCCATTGGCAGATGCGTCCATCCAACTACCGACCCAATCATCCACCAGCTGATGCATCGTTAATTTATTTATAAGCAGATGCATCAAATCTACTCATCCATCCACGCAGGTCTATCCATCGGTACATCAGCAGATACATCCAACCATCCACAACATGTCCATTCATCCATCTAAAGTATCTACCAATCCATGTTTTAACCACAACATTTGTCCATTCATTCATTCCTGAGCAGATGCATCCAAGCGCGTCCATCCATATGTCAACATCAGTATGTCGATGCAGCTACCCGTTCAATTATTTATGTATCAATCCACCCATTTACCAATAAGGAATCAATCCGTGCTTGTGCTGATCGGTACATCCATACCTTTCAGTGGCACTCTTCAGCTCACAGACGTGCCGACGGAAGCCGACCACTTGTCTCCACAAAGTGAGCAGGCGGCTGTGCTCGCTGCTGAAGTAGCTATGGAAAGACTGAGAGGACAACAGCAGATGAATCCACAACTTATTGCCAAAGCCAAAACGCTTCATAAGCATCCGCCGGGTGGAGCACCTCTTCCTCTCTCCTCCAGTCCGACTCCTTCTGCTCCAGCTCTTCTCTGGCTTTGGTCCAGTCGGCCGTGAGCCTGCGAATGTCCTGGCTGAGAGCCTCGTTGGCCAAACCCACCTGCTCCAGCTGCTCCCTCAGCATGGCATTCACCGCGGACAAACTGCTACTCCTAAAAAGAAAATACGACAAAACATGAGATAAATGTCTAGAGAGAGTTTCAAATGGACGCCTACCTTTGTTGCTCTTCTTCTAGACGGATTAAAGCGTCCTCCAGGTTGCTGCTCGATTCGTCTTGATGCCGACCGTTTGATGCTTCAGTGGAATCCTGGTTGGGAAACATGATTCTGCTTGGACTTGTGCTCTCATCTCTACTGGCCAGTTTTTGTCTGGGAACGCTGCTTACACTCAGTCTGGGTTTCTCAAACTCCGACGACTTCTGCTGCAGCATCTGCTCCAGATCTCCACACCTCTTTTTGTACTGCAGCACCTAAAGAAACACTCAGCTCAGAAAACTGCATCACAAAAACAATAAAAGATTAACAGGGTGCAGACCTTAGCCTGCAACTTCTGCACCAACTGCGCCTGCCTCTGTTGGCCCTCCTGGTAGGCGGTGAGCTTTCTCTTGTATGACGCCTGCTCCTCGTCCAGCCGCCTGCGGAGATCCACGTTCTGCTGAGCCAGGCTGCGAGACTCTGGGGAATCGCGGTCGGCGTCTCCCGAGTCAAAGCGCAGGGCCTGCTCCAGCTGTACATAGTCAGGAGGACACTTCATTAGGTACAACCTGCACAAACCAACAGCATCCAATGGTAACACCTCCAGATAGCACCTCCTGCTCATTTTAGCCCAACAGAAAATACATTTTTCGACTTGTACTTCTAATATCACAGCAGGAAATGTACACCACGTGAATCTTCATCCCAATTTGCACCAAATTGAAATAGATTCTTGCATAACAGGAAATATGTTACTCCATCTGCATTTTTAATCCCATTTGCAGGAAATTTTAACAGGTTCTTGCCCAGCAGGAAATGCCTTACTCCACTGGCATTTCCATCCTGATTTAGACCAAACTAAGATGGATTTTTGCGCAACATGTAATGCATTTGTCCCCCTGCATCTTTATCCCAATTTGCACCAAATTTAACGGGTTCTCGCCCAAAAGGAAAGATATTACCGCGGCTCCATTTTTATCCAGCAAAGCGTCATTTCCAGAAGCTGAAGTAAACAAATGCTTTTTGAAGTAAGTCGCCAATGTTTGGTATATTTCTCATCAAAATAGTAGCCATGCCAATATGTTGTGTTGGTGCTGGATGTTTACAACCTCCGAGTGGTACTGTAAGTTTGGTTATTTTTCCAAAACAGGAATGTTTAAGACAAAAATGGATCATCAGCATATCACTATGAAAAGTTCTGAAAAAGGAAATGCTTATACAGCATGTATAATGCTTTGCAGCCTTGTCTCTATGGTGGAACAGTGTTTATAATACAATATATAAACAAAACATGACTTACTCTCTTCCGTGACAAAATAGGAGTAGTGGTCGTTCTCGTCTTGTTTTTCAATTCTGCTCTATACTGTACTTTCATACCGTGTTCCTTCAAAGCAATCATCCGAGAAATGAACATCGCAACAACAACAAAAATCAAGGTGGCCGTGTATCTGTCTAGCTTGTTCTCTACACTTTGCCTTGTCCATTTTTGCTTTAGACCTTCCGAGTGTCACTCGGACACCATAAACATCCGGCAGCAACACAAGGTTTGGCATGACTACTATTTTAATGAAAATTATATCAAATGATGTCAACAAGCTACTTCTAAAAGAGTTTGTTTACTTGGTCTTAGTTGAGAGGTGTTACTCGGCTTACGTCACTTCTGGAAGTGACGCTTTGCGAGTTCGCTATGGCGAATTTACGGCTCGCTTCTGAGAAAGGGACACAATTACAAACACTATTTAGTGGTTGAAAAATCATGTCAGTGACCCTAAAGACATGGTGTGTTTAGACGTGTAGCTGGAAATCTCCCTTTGGTGATGTTTTACTCCAAACTAGATGTAGCAGCCCTCCCACCAAGAGACCCTCATCTAAATGACTTGAAGCCCCTGTTTGCAGTCACCCGGGGCAACAGACGCCATGGCAACATTCTACTTCAGATCATTCCAGGCCCCATCACCTGGGAGACCAGTAAATCTCAGACAAAGAGCCAAAAAAATACGTCACACATGATGGACCTTCTCGTGTCTTACCCTCTCGCTTATTGCGCCGTACTTGATGGCCAGCTCATCCCGGTCCGCTCTGCTGTGGGCCAGCAGGTCCTCCAGCTTGGCCAGCTCTCCCTGCAGGACCCGGTTTTCCTCCTGGAGGGACATGAGCGATGACATTGTCGCCGGGGCTGAAAGAGACGAGGACGCAGGCATTACAGGAAAAGATAAATACCATTTTCCCACAATTCGAGCCAACTCACGACTTTCGTTGAGGTTCTTTGTGACAATTTCCCGAACTCTCGCTGGTAGGCATGTAGGGGGAGCATCCGGTGAGGCTCCCCGCACTGTCAGCTTCTTCTCCTCTGATAAAACACTCTCCTCCAGCCTCTGTTGAGCAGAAAGAAAGTTGTTTTTTTGGGACGTGAGCGTGTACGCCGGAGGACACTGCGCTGTGCAGCTCGGGGCAACACAGAGACAACACAAAAGTGATGATGACAGTGGAAAGCAAACAAATGCAAGTCACGCATACACCAGCAGGTAAGGGGGGGAAGCAAGTGGTGCTCACCTGTATCACCGACTCTAGTTTGTTAGGGTCGCTTTCCTGGTGTTCAGCGGCACCAGTTGTAGCAGACATATTGCAACCATCAAAAAAAAAAAAAACTTTGGAAGCCTATATGCCGCAGCGTATGCGTCCCTGCTCACCTCCTCCTCGCAGAGATTGAGGGCAGCAGCCGGATTAGCAGGTTTAAAAAGAAAAGCACAGCCCATCTCCTCCTGCTCCTCCTCCTCCAACTCCTCAGCCGCCTCCCACTTCCACCCCACTCCCATGCACGGGCCGGCCCACAGACCCACTAAACAAAACCACAAGATGCCTGAAAAGACACACTAGAGTGAAGAGCACTAGTAGAGGCAGTTAAGATGAAAAAGCTTGCACACCATTATTTTATCATTTTAATAAATATTTATACTCCTAACACACACCAGAGCTTGAAAATGCCTGGTCTCCTTCAAGGTTTGGAATTTGCAGGAGAGCACCAAACATACGACATTGAAAGGTGGAAGTTTTCTTCTCCCTTGACTGTTCTGTTGGCTTCCAACATTACTGGCATGACAAGGAGATCCCACCTGAAATGTTTCCTTCATTGCATCCCTCATGACTGAAGGCCCTGGTATGTGTGGTAATGACCGGCTTTTTCAACACTTCACAAAGGACTTCTTCCGGAGGAATAAGTGGATTCTTTTGCATCATCCTGCGTGTTCCAATCATCTAAATCCAATAGAGAACATTTGGGGCAAGTGTGCGCATATCTGTGCAGCCATTATCATAGTTACCAACAGTGGATCATTGTGTCAACACCACACAACCCCCGCCCCTAAAGCATCCATACACTTAGCTTACTGTGGTTGTGAGGAACCCCCTTGCTACATCCCTGTGTTAAAAGAGACTACTATTAAAAAAATTAATTACTAAATAAATGATCGCTGTTTCGTGGTTGAGTAATGCCTATTATTAGTAGAGCAATATACATATTAAAGTGAATTGTGCTTAATCTTTGGCCTAAATTAAACATTTTCAAGCAAAAAGAATGGCTAAATCAATTAACTAAAATACAAATACAAAAAGAAGCATTCTAATTGTGAATGTACTTTTCTACTTTGGCCACTAGGTGTCAGTAATTGTTCATTGAGACAGCACTGGACGTGATGGCCAGAACAAGCATTTATTGTAGATTTAACATTCACAATAATAATAATAATAATAATAATTACAAGCTAAAACTGAACTCTGAAACTCCGACGTCCCTTCCTATTCTCCACACATCTGTTTGCCTGCCAATAAGGTCCCCTAGGGAATACATTTACTGTGACACACGCGAACAGGAGTTTTGTTTATGTCTTATTTACTCTTATTATGAGTACAATATCAGGTAATATGAGTGTAAAGTCATTTAAAGCCGCCACAATAGCCTCCGTATGCTGTCCAGAAAAAAAACAACAAGAAACTGCTAACCCCCCTCTGACAGTTCACTAGGCCACCCCAGGGGGGCTCGCCCCACTATTTCAGAACCACTGGGTTAATCGTATATCATTCCTGCCCATGTAACTGGGCAAAAAAATAACGGTTCCCAACTGCGACTCGGTTCCCGTCGTTCATGTCAACGAGCCGTTCGACTGAACCGGTTCGTTCGTGAACCTCGCACCACTAGTCACTTACTTATAATGTTTGCTCGACTTTTTGCATACACTCAGCCCACCTGTTGATCTTCACACCCGTCCAGTTTAAACACATAACTCCTCTACAAAAGAAGCGGGTTTTTTTTTTCAAACAATCAGCCCGACAAGTACAGCATCCACCCAGGCTAAAGTGATGGCGAATGAAGAAACTGAACAGCTAACAAAAGCGGCGTGTAAGCGCGGGCTATTCGTGCTCGCTAATGCGCATGTGCGTACTGTACAGCCGCCGCCGTCGTCGTTAGTTCTCACCTTTAGGGACGGCTGGCGTTTTAACGTCGTTCCTTAGCCGAGCTCCTTGGGACGGAAAATCACACCCAGTTAGCATCGCGGCATGTTAGCCACTGCAGCATCGCCTTCTTCCAAATTTACCCCCACGCTGTTTCTTCCGGGGAGGGGCTTCCAGCATGCACGCGCACACACAAGGACACATGGAGTCATGGGACACGTGGTCCATCACAAGTTCGCCTGGTCGACGGTGACATGCAAAGTTATTGAACTGCAAAAAACGTTTTTTGGCATTGCAATGCCGATCTGGAGAGGAAGAATACTATCATGCAGTATTATCCAGTCAAACATGCCATTTTCTATATAGCATCAATAAATCAGGGGTGCTCTACCTCCTGACAGAAAACATAACACAACTGGGGTGACTACAAAAATGACAAATTCCGCACATTTTGAGCAGCATGGCTTTGTGAGCATTTTTGCCCTTAGAAGAATATTTTTTTACATGTGATGATTTTACATGCAGTAACTACACGTGACTCTCAAAAAATGTATGTATTTTTTCAATTTAAATATCTCATAAAAGACTAAGAGATCAAAGGTCTTTTGCAGTTCATTTTAAAAGAATAAACTTAATTTATCCACATTTTATTTACTGAATGTTTTTGTATGATCATCACAATAATTAAATCTTTTTATCCCTTCAGGAGTCACCACAGCGAATCAATTGCCTCCTCCACTCACGCACCAACTTCCTTCATGTCCTCTTTCACTACATCCATAAACCATCTCCTCGAACATTTGCTGTCCCTCTCATGTACACATTCCTGATCCTGTCCATCCTGGTCACACCCAAAGAGAACCTCAGCATCCTCATCCCTGCTACCTCCAGCTCTGCCTCCTGTTTTTTCCCTCAGCGACACAGACTCTAGACTAAACATCGCTGGTCTCGCCACAGTTTTCTTAAAACAGTTTCACCTTTCTTCGAAACAGAAGAAACGACAAATTAACTTTTAAAAGATACTATTTTATTGAGACACGCTGGTATATTGTTACACAGTAATGTAGACACACACAAGCCTTAGATTACAAAATGTGTGCAATACATATTTACCAGTATTTAACAGCTGCTAAACAAATTGAAACAAAACAAAAATAAAAAGGAATTATGTTGTTTATTTACATAAGTTTTTTGTTTCAGAGGCACTTAATCATAAAGTCAGTGCAACCATTGAACTAGATTAAAAACAGGAGATTTGTTTTTGGTAAAAGGCACATTAAAGACATAGAAAATGGCAATGAAAGAAATAAACGACATACATGAAAACATTCAAATTAAATTCATCTAATTCATCAAAACCAAAAGCTCTTCCAATAATCTTTAAAGAGCTTTAAAAGTAAAAAAAAAACAACCACTACCTAGCTCAGTATTGCAGGACCTCCTGAAACAAAACTAAGAATGGGAATACGCGCACACTTCAATAGGACAACTTTACGATAACTGGAGGAAAAAAATGAAAACAACCAAATTATTTCATGTGATTCTGCACAGATTTTCAGTCAGTGTGACGCTCCCAGAAATAAAATGTTTGGTTTAGTGGTCCTCCTGCGTAGAGTGTAAAAATGTAATGTGTGTATTCTGTACATGCGACCAAGTGTTTCCCCAAAATAGCAAGGTGGGGTTTATCTGATCCTCGATGGCTTAGTGCTGTGAGGGTGTCGAACCGGTTCCCACTTTTTCCTGTTCCCAAGCAATCATCTCGGTCCATGGAATGTATGCAACCAAGCGGGCGTGCACGTTTCTTGCCCCTCAACTGAACTGCACCCATCCCGATTTGGCAGCATCTGTGGTGGAGCTGTGGAGAATAGGCAAACATGAAGACAAAACAAGATGGATATGGTGGTGCTGTGATACTTACCTGGAACCCGCCGACGTAAAATCTCCCCACAGGTCAGAGTTGGGCTGGGTTTCAGAGCTGGGAGACCCAAAGTCTAAGAGATGGGCTGAATTTGGGAGGAATAAGGATGCATTGTGTGAGCGTGCCTGCTGTATAAATGGCCCTACAAAATGCCTTTTTTTTTCCCCTAAAGTCCGCTTTTTTATACTGCATGTCAGTGGCGTGCGGTCAGGAGAGGCAGGTAATGTTAATATTTTTGTTATTACAGTAAAAAATTGGTGCATTTCCCGATCAAACATCAGGCAGAAACCTGAGGTGAAGCAGCGGCGACAATCCTGCACAAACTGGGTCGACCATTTCTGAACTCAACATGTCGCCAATACCGTGGAAGCTCTCCGAGCGTGTTTTTGGTTAGCATCAAAAATGTTAATCAAAAATCAATCCAATCAATTCTAGCCAGACAAGTTATCTTGGTATCGTCGTTTGTATTTTTATATTTATTTTGTTGTCTCTTCCTTTCCATTTGTTAGATTTTGTGTAAAGCACGTTGATCAACTGAAGTTGTTTTTAAATGTGCTATATAAATAAACTTGAATTGAAAAATCATCAAAAAAAATTTCCCGGGAACAGAAACTCTAAATGACACACCGACTATTTCATTACTGTCAAATTTTTAGTAAAGTCTAACTTAACTTCTGTTCTCAGCCGGTACACATTTACGCTCATAAACATAACAAACTATGTTTTTGTGGTCTAAAAACAGAAAGTCATTCACCTGTGTTTGTTTGTGCCAGTGTGGCCGTGTGCTGCACGCCATGCGGTGGGATGGCACCGCCAGCCTTGACTCCTGGTGGTGGTGGGAGCAAACCTCCGGCCGCGGGGCGGGGCTTAGCACTGGACGCATCCTTTTTCTTGATGTTCTGCAACAAATTCATTCTACCGCTAGTGTTTTCACGCCCCTCGATTTGACATACTATTCAGAGACAAATAATATTTATCTGTATCGTACAAAACCCGTACTGAAACCGGGGAAATAAAACAAAATGGACAGCTGTGAAGCAAACAAGCCAACTTGCGTGTTGACTACAATAAAGTTGTACATGTTGGCATGTCTGCCTTCCCCCCTGACAGTTCACTGGGCCCACAAAGCACTGCTCTAGTGTGACTGGCGTATTAGGGAACATACTGACCCCGATGCTGATCTTGATGGTCTGCCCCTCCTTGAAGCTCAGGTCTAGCTTGGGTTCAGCGCTCTGGGATGCCTCCATTTTGGCCAGCTCACCTTCTTGCTTTACCCACCTTCAGAAAGAAGTGTGTGACAATGTACTGTGAGCACCGTGAAGCTGCTAGACTCAAATTCCCCTGTTTTTAATAGTTCAGTAACCAAAGTAAAACCCCAAATTTGGTGCCACCATAACAATACACTGATTTGATGATCTCATTGCGTGCTAATGTGCATATTTGTTTGGCGCACCTCTTTAAAAAAACAAACTCCAGGCCAGGCTCATACTGGTGGCTCTGTATTAATTTAGTGCTTTAATTTGATATTGTTCCTGTCTCCCTTTTACACAAAACATAATAAATAAGTTAAATTAGATTGCCGGGCCCCCACGGTGGATGAGTGGGTAGCACATTGGCCTCGCAATCAAGAAGTTCAGGGTTCAAATCTCTGTTGGGCATCTCTTTGTGGAGTTGGCATGTTCTCCCACATTCCAAAAACATGGATGTTAGATTAATTGGCGACTCTAAATTGTCCATCGGTATGATGTTTGTCTATATGTGCCCTGCAATTGACTGGCGACCAGTCCAGGGTGTACCCCGCCGAAACTAACGAGGATAAGCGATATAGAAAATGAATGAATGAAATTAGATTGCCATAATGTATAGATATTTTGCTGATGTGTTGCAAATCTCTTCTGGTGACTAGCTAGCAAGATGCTAATGCTATTTACGCAAAACGGCTGTTACAAACACGCTGACCGCTAACAGCATGTTAAACACTAAATAAGTAACATAACTTACTTAAAATGGTCTTGTAAAGATACGTTGAAGTCAAAGGAGTCTCCACGATCAGCAAATCCCAGCCCGATAAAAGCGTGGCGGCCTTTTACAAAAACATTGGAGACAGAGCAATGTTTTTACATGACATAATCGGCCAACAACACAGTCTGAAGTACAATTTTTAACATACTTAGAAAAATCACCTGCATAGCAACATTTAATGTGACATTGATAACACTCAAAAGTGGACTCTTCCGTAGCTCCCCACCCCCATTCGCAGGGGTTTTGTTTACAGTATGGCGCCCTCTAGTGATTTGGAAAGTGTGGCCTAGGGGCCTAGCTCAAACTTTTTCCAGTATGGGCCGCGTGGTGAAAAAAAGGTATTTTGTAAAGCAACACGTGTAAGTACGCTAAGAACTTGTAAGTTATATTTAAAGTGCCCCGTTATAAAACTTTGTAATCGGCTGTTCGTGAAGGTGTCTTACCATTTCCATCCTCTATCCGGATGACAAAATACCTGCTGGAGTCTGTGACTGCTTCAACTGCACTCCCTGGGTACTGATCAACTGGAGCTTGGGCAAAAAGCTCTCCTGCAAGTACACACAGACGGTGGAACCTCAAAATAAAACACAAAGTCTTACAATTTGGAACATTCTGTGGGAAAAACAGAGTTCCAAGAGAGAACGCAAAAAATGAACCATCATAAGTCACAGTCCAAAAACATGCATGTTAAATGAAGTTCACGTGCAAATGCTTGTAGGTGTGAAAAATTGTTAGGCATATGACTCAGTATCACTCTTTTGTTAAAACTGGAATAGTAACAGTAAATGTCCGACGAGTAAAAAGTTGAACTTTTTGGAAGGTGCGTGTCCCATTACATTTGGCGTAAAAGTAACACCGTGTTTCAGAAAAAGAACATCAAGACAGTAACCGTAAAATATGGTGGTGGTAGTGTGACGGTCTGGGGCTGTTTTGCTGCTTCAGGACCTGGAAGACTTGCTCTGATAAAAGAAAACATGAGTTATGCTGTCTACCAAACAAATCCTAAAGGAGAATGTTCGGCTACCTGCTGAGGACCTCAAATTGAAAGCTACTTGGGTAGTGCAGCAGGACACAACCAAAACACACCAGCAAGTCCACCCCTGAAACCAAAATAGGCTACATGCATTACCTGTGTTTTTGTCCTCCAGCTTGATGAAGGCCATCTTGCCCTTTGCCGTGATTTTCATTCTCCCACTCCATGCTGGCTCGTCCAGCTTCCAGTCGGCTGCACTACAGCGGACAAAAATCGGCATCAAAGTGCTGCCCATTCTATGAGGCCGCCTACAAGGTTCCAGTCCTCTGATGAACCACCCAGTTATCATTTTACAGTTTTTCTCCATTGGTTTGGCTCATTTCTTGAAACAGAAATCACATTCTCAAACCTCTATGATCATTTGGCAAAACACTCTTACAGTTTAGCACAAAACTACAGCTCACCTGCAAAAGCTCATATCTCTTCCAAAACTGTTCACTCAGGCTTCGGTCTAAATCCCTCTCTCATTTAAACAGTCAGTGTCTCCAAAATGGCAACGATCCTTCTCAATAGCTTTGGCTCATTTCTCGACACAGATCGGACATTCTCATCATTCTTGGTGCTTTTGTCAAAATAAACCTGGATGGTTGATCACAACAACATGGCTCCCCTGCAAAAGCTCATATCTCTCCTAAAACAGTTCACTCGTGTGTCCAAACTACATTTCTTTCTAATCGGAATAGTCAGTGCCCCCAAAATGCCTCGCCCTTTGGCATTGTGAGTACTGAAATGTTTAGATGTTTTGTCACTATGGCAGAGGACCAACAATATACAACAGAAAAGAGTAGCCTCTAAGGTTTGACATCACAGATTGCACTCACACTACCAAGGAAATTCTAACAATTTTCTATTCACACGCAAAGAAAGTTTCATGCATATGTAAAAAGAAAATGTACATTACAGTAATAAATTGTATAAACACAAATTCAAAAAACAAGGACTTATTCAGTGGTCACTGTACTCCTTCTCCCGCTCTTGTCCACTGTCTTCACCCTACTGATTATTTACACGCTGTTGTTCGTCTGGCCACAGATTCTCATCCACATCACAATGGATACTTTCTCCTTCGATGCCGCACTCATCGACCTGCCCTTTCCATTGTGAGGCCATGGTTTAGGACGTGGTCTACAATTGTCATATATGGTATTATGTTCTTGACCAATTTTGACAATTGAACAGACAGTTGTGCATGCGAGTACTTATACAATGAAATCATGCTGACATGTTTTGGAGAGAATGATCATTAGACTGAGAATCAACTAATCCGTTTAGATCTACAAGATCTATTCATTCAGAAAATGTGCTAAATGTGAGCTAACTGTAGAACTGTAGACTACTTGTACTTAATCATTTGCCAAGATGCACTGAGACAATTGAGACATGTACTGAGGCATTTTCCATTTGATAAAATGAATGAGAAATGCCATTCTGTTGTGACCATTTGCCAAGAGGTTTGTCCATGTCATTTTGAGAATGATATTTCTGTTTCAAGAAAGGAGCCAAACCAATGGAGAAAAACTGTAACTTATGCTGTGGCATATTTAAAAGAAAACAAAATCCAAGATTTTGAGATTTAAAGTCGTAATTTTACGTGAAAAAGGCCAAAGGTCACACAAGTCCACTGTGTTTATAGCTGTCTCAGGCACTGCCTGTTAGGATGAAGTATTAAAATCATTAGATTTCAAAAATAAAGTCGTAAATTTATGACAAAATCTTACATGAGAAAAAGCTTGTAAAATTATTATTATTCTCGTAAAATTACAATTTTTCTCATACAATTACAACTTTTTTTCCCTTGTAATATTATGACTTTTAATCTCGTAATATTCCAACTTTTATTTACGACAAAAACTTTGTACACTTATGAGAAAACGCTTGTAAAATTATTATTCAATTAATTATTATTCTTGTAATATTACTAGTTTTCTCGTAAAATTGACTTTTTTCTTCATAAAATTACTACTTTTCTTCCTCGTAATATTACAACATTTTTGTCATAAAAATATGACTTCTAATCTCGTACTATCATCTTTTTTCCTCGTAAAATTACAACTTTCTTTCTCAAATTACGACTTTTTTTAATTGTAATTTTTTTCTCATAATTTTACTTGACATAATATTACGTGTCGGAGGGAAAACGACTTTACTGTCGTATATGTCCGGCTTCATTCTCGATGTCCGATGATTTGAATACTCCATCACAACAGGCATTGCCTGAGATCGCTATAAACTCAGGGGACCTGGTCGTTGGTCTGGGTCAAAGGTAATATTACGACTTTTAATCTCCAAATCATATTTTTTGCATGTGGCCCTAATATGCTGTTGTGTTGTAGCATATTCTGGGTTGTGCACTGATAACACTTGGCCAGAGATAAACTAGCATGCATGCATGCGTTCTACATGCACAAACAGCACCCAGGGGGGAGGTTTTTTTTAGCATATCCCTTCGTACAACCAGATGAGCTCATCGTCAACTGTCCAGTTTCACAACAAGAGGAAGTGAAAAGTTCTCCAGAAGTCAGAAGGGAGGCGGCTGTCCTGCAATTTGGTGCAAACTGGAGAAAAGCTGTTTGAAAATGCAGCCATTTAGGAGTTGGGACATGGAAACACGGACGAGCATGTTTTATACAGATATATATTTGTATTCCTATAACAACGGGGTTAATAAATAGAATATAGAACAAAATAAATTCTGTTCCACACTCCTATTCGGTAGGTGGCGGTAATGCACACCTAAAAGCTGTTTGCCAACCGCCAAATAAACAACAGAAGAAGAAGAAGAACACAGACGATCGCGCCCGACCCGACGCAGTCATAAAAGTTGCCATGGTGTGCAGGATGACGAGTTTCAAGCGCGTGTCGATACAGTTTGGTTTGGCGAACCAAAGCTGCTAACGTTTCAAAACGTTGCGAGTGAAAAGTCGGACAAAAATTGTAATCGTAATATTAAAAAATTCTCGACGCGAACGAAGTGTCCGATAATGGGTCTGCTAGCCACTTAAAGCTAGCATCTTGACAGTTCCGGAGCTATTTCCTGACAGTGGCCAATTTCTTACCGATATCCGCGGTTCGACGCCCGTGGCGGGATCCGGTAGACGTGGACCTCCGGTTTAACACAGAGCATAGATTCGTAGCTGTTATCTTCTGCCATTTTGTCAAGTGTCACTTGGAGGAACTCCCAACTTCCGACTTTTCACTGAACACCTCTGCCGCCGTTGGAGCCACGCAGGAAACGAGCCCTTCACGAAGGGATGTTGCGTGTGTTACTACCGCGCCCCCTCCGTTCAGGAGTCGTAATGCATCTATGGACTGTTCTCTCTTTTCACAGTGGGGTGTCTTTTATGGAAGCCCCTTTTCCGCCACTCAAAGAAACAAATATCCCAATATTAAGTCATAATTATTAGATAGAAAAGTCCAAGTTGTAAGCTAAAAAGTCATAATTGCGAGTTATAAACTATTGCGGGAAATATCACCGGGCATTGGTCACATGGCACTAGGCGCATGCGCAGTTTGCATCGTAATTTTTTTAGAAAAATTATGCGTTTTCTATCATAATTTCATCCCGTAATTTCGATTTTTAACCCATAATTTAAACATTTTTTTGAAACTCATAATAAATAATAATAATAATTTTCATTGGGATTTTTATTCTTCTGGTGGCAGAAAAGGGTTTCCATTTAATTATGAGATAAAAATTATGAGGCTGAAATTATGAGGCAAGAGTCACAATCATTAGATAAGTTAAAAGATAAAAAGGTAAAATTATGAAATCAGTTGAAATTATGAGATAAAACGTCAACATTTGACACAAACTGCATAACTTTTTTTTTAAAAATCTCTTTATGACTATATTCATTCATTTATTTTCTATGCCGCTTATCCTCATTAGGGTCGCAGTTATGCTGGAGCCTATCCCAGCTGGCTTTGGGGCGCCAGTCAATCGCAGGGCAATTTTATGACTTTCTATTTCAAAATTCCCATGATTTCAACTGATCTCATGATTTCGACCTTTTATCTCTCAATTATGACTTTTTAGTAGCCAGTTTTTTTTAGCAAGTGTGCATGTTTGTGGGTGGGGATGTGAGGAAAAATAATTCCAGTCTGTTTTCCTGCTTTAACACAGTGGGAATTTGAAATGTACAGTGCAATAGGTAGGAAGAATATTTTTTTTAATATGGCCCTAATACGCCGTCGTACAAAGGTAAGTTGAAATCACGCAATAAAAAGTTGAAATTATGAGATTAAGTCAAAATTATGAGCTAAAATTTGAAATTATGAGACAAGAAAGTCATAATTATGAGATAAAAGGTCAAAATGTGAGATAAGTCATAATTATGAGATAAAAATACAACATCGTGAGATACAAACTGCATCATTTGAACTTTTTATCCCTTTGTGACTTTTTTTAGATTTATCTCATAAAGTCGACATCATGAAATACAAACGCATGCGCCAAGCTCATAAATTCAACTTTTTATCTTTTATTTATGGCTTCACCTCTCATACTTCTAAACTTGTATCTCATAATTCTGATTTACCATGGGGATATTCTTTTTCTGTCAGTGGCGGAAACGGAATTCCTTAGAAAATCAAAGGCTATGTTGCAAAATTAAGAATTGAAAAGCAAAAGTCAACTGAAATTAGGACAGTATCTACTCTAATTAAAAATGGTTTTGTCATTTCCAGCCGAGCTGGACTCTCCCCTTGTGGCACTAATAATGGCATATCTTCCATCCATCCATTTCCTTATCTTAATGTTAGTTGCGCCATTATTTTGGTTGAAATTAAAAGAAACTATCAGGAACTTTCCACAATGGCATCAAGCTGACACAAAAGGGACCCCCTGGAAATGGTGTATTTCTTATTCTTTAATATTTTTATTATTACAACTATTCTGGTAACTCATGCAGGCTGCGTTAAATCTATACAATAGCCTGCAAACCAATAAAATCAACTCTGCACTGGAAATGGCCCAAAGGCATCATTTTCAACGCACCAGCTTCATGGCAAAGGATACTGGGTATATAAAATACACATAAATAAATAAAATCAAAGACAGAGTGACGTGTTGAAAAACACAAAAGAGGTCATTTCATGGTAGTTTTATTAAAGGGAATTCTTTTTTGGGTCCATCAGCCTCTCCATGATTGTAAATATGACATCAAGTAAGCCCCAAACTCCTGCAGCTGGGCTGGAATAAAAGTGAGAATTATGAGCAGATCAAATAGTTCCATATTAATAAATTATGCCCGTGGTCGATACTCTTAATTCAAGTCGATTGATAGAATTCTGTGTCACTGCATGATGTTTTCCGTGTCCCTATTGAAAGTTTACATGCAGGGAATAGTAGTCATGAATAAGCTATCCTGAGTTTTTATATATGTATATATATATACACACAGTATATATCATATGGTATATATATATATATATATATATATATATATATACACACACACACAGTATATATCATATGGTATATATATATATATATATATACATAGAGCAAGAGAGCCTCAGTAGCATACGCTATAACCTTCCCAGGCTAGCGTGCCACTCCTTTGTAGCTGAAACCATGCATACAGGAAGGTATTCCTGTAGCATATAACGTCCTAATTAAAACACAAATAACACTGAAATACAGATTTGACTCTAATTCTGAAATCCCAGCATCAATTTTTTTTATAGTGACGATTATTTCATGAAGGATTTGTGTAAAACCAACACGGTAGGGTCGTGACTGACAAAATGGATGATTTATTTTATAACTACTAGACTGTTTCAGCAATGATGTAGACTATTTGATAGAAGCATCTACCGTGTTTAGTGTGCTTCTTTGAAAAAATAAAGATGTGCTTGTGTGGGTTTGTAATTGTTTAAAACGACATTCATTCCTAAACGGTAGCCATACAACATCAATGAATGTTTGTCATTTGGGATTTAAGGAAAATATGAGTCAAAAGTTTAAAAAAAATAAAAATAAAACTATTGAAATTTGGAAAGAAAATGCTGCATCGTGTACTTTCAATGCTCCGGATGACTAGCTGATTAGCAGGTGCAACAAGACCTAGCATTCATGATATGCACGCTCTTAAGGCTGTGCAAATGGGCAAGACAGCCTGGAGTTACCGGTAAGTACTGTGACAGTTAGAAGACATCTGTGGGAAGCTAATCTATTAACAAAACTCCCCCACAAGGTCCCTCTGATTAAAAAAAGGCATGTGCAGAAGAGGTTCCATTGTTCTTTTTGGGTCCAAGGGCCACAGACAGTTTGTGAGATGACCCCCAAACTCTGAATTCAGGCCACAGTACACAGTGAAGCATCATAATACGGGCATATTTCTCCTACTATGCTGTTGGGCCTCCCATAGCAGGGATCATGGATCAGTTTGCATACAGTTGCGTGCATATAATGAATGCTGCTGCACCTACTGGTAACTTGTCTGCCATGTAGAAATAAAAATATACTAATAACAGTATTTCATCTGGTTAGTCACACTTGACTGCTATTATTTTAAAAACTACTTATTCCTAAACAAACAATGCCAACACATGTTTCTCTACCATATCCTCCTTTCCTGGGTTGCTTGGGCAACAAAAAGTCACTTTTTCCCATCATTTGCCAGCCCTGGCGCATGGTCATCGGGGTTGGGCATCGTTTGAATATGAACGATTCCGATTCCTAACGATGTTCCAATCCGATGCTTTTAAGAGGCAGGGTCAAAGTTTACATGCTTTAAATTGTCGATGAAATGTCTGAACTTCCATTTAAATTATATGAACTTTTTTTTTTTAACTCAACTTTAATACGAATTTACTACAGATCTATTTTCACAGGAGTACAAATTCAAAAAAGACGTTCACTTTTGAAAAGCTCATGGAAAAACATCTCCACGTATGCGATTGTGTGTTAGCAAGTGTGTGATGCAGCATGCACCTAAACTGTCCCTGTCAAATTGTCAGCTTTGCTTAAATACAAAATATATCTTTTGTATTTACGTTCTACATTGAGTTCTGAAAGCGAGTGGTAAATTGGCAAAAATGACATTTATAGTAGATGGCCCCACACATGGCGAGCTAGCTATCGCTGTTCAGCCTCACTTCCGGAAAGCGACGTCATCAGGGTGACGCCTCTAAGATCGCAGACTTGGTTCAGAAAGTTTTTTATCCAAATGGCAGTCGTGCCGTTATGGCATCGTTGTGTTGCTGCTGGACGATTCTTTTCCAAAAGAGGAAGGTTTAAAACAAAAATGGACAAAGCAAGTGCAGAGAGACAGATGGACGCCCACCTTGAGATCTGTTTTTTGCAGTGATCATTTCACTGATGACTGCTGTGAAGAAAGACATTCACAGGAAGCATTTGGCTTGAATATATGGTATAAACGCATTTTGAAAACAAATGCAACTCCGGCACCACAGAGGGGAAAACCCCCCAATAAGAATGATGTCACAGTTGCCACAGAATATAGCAAGCCATGTCTTGTTTGCATACGTGTAAACATAATTCCATGATAGCGACAAGGCTGTCATGCATTATGCATGTAATAAAAACATCTTTTCACAGCAATGTTTACTGTGCGGGACGAGACATCGACAAAACCTTAAATAAATCAGGCTATAAAGACGTTTACCCGAGTGATGGAAACGAGACTGAACAGCGAGCTCTAGAGTGTCACGGCTGGCACTAATAAATGCAATGTTTTCTAGAAGCAAAAATGTCTTTTTTCCTTTCAAAAATTGACCATTATATAACATATTTAAGCAAAGTTGATGTATCATGTCAGGGACCCTCTAAACATGCACTAACCGGCGTGCAAAATATCAAACAACTTGTAAAAGGTTTGTCTGGGAGTCTTGGGCTAGCATATCAGCGCTATTATACTTGGCCTCAATGTTGGCGTAAGCTATTTTTATGGCACCCTTGCTTTGTCAGCACAAGTAAACAGGATGTAGTGCAAAGCGCTCTTATTTTGAAGGCCCCAAAAAGGTCTCTTGGCTAAAAGGGACGCGAGTACACACAAAAAAACTTGCATCCTGCAGACGTAGTTCCTGTGCTTTATTTACATTGGTGGGCATCTTGAAACCTCGGGATACTTAACCCTGGGTTACATCGGCATGAGACAGACGTCATTTATTGTTTGGCTTCCGTGAGTCTTTTAGAGCAGGGGTGGGCAAACTTTTTGACTCGCTGGCCACATTGGCTACAACTTACTCACGCTGAAACAAAATGAAAACAACACAACCGCAGAAACTTAACGCACCACATAAATCAACTACATGGGTGATAAACAACAGCTAAGCGCTAAACATAACACGCAGCTTGAAACGTTTTTTTCCAAATGCCCGCAAGGCATGCTGGGTGAACACTAAACAATAAAACATTGGAGTACGTTAACTCCTTGTTTACTTCTCTGACCTCCTCAACATATTTTGCAATGGAGCAAAAATGTGACAAACACGGCAACACAAAAGTGTACCACAAACTACCCAGCATACCTTGCGGCAGGAGTATCCTGTATGTGGAGTTTTTTTGGCATGAGTATTGCATGTAGATATTTGTATGGCCACATAGTGCAGTTGGTAGGTTACTTTGTGCGATATGTGTTGTTGCTACAGATTGTGTCTTACTATATTTGCGACTCCAGCGTGCCCCAATAGCACTGCAAGTCATGGTGCTGGCTACAAAACTGATGTTAAAGGTTTTAACAAGGGAAATTGCCCACTCCTGGCTTGGAGGAAGCCAAACATAGCGCACCAAGGACGTGGCTTGCTGTTATTCCTGTAGCCGCTTCTTCTTCGTTGGTATTTGAGGCTATTTCCTCCGGATTGAAATCGAAATTTTAAAAACGCTGGAACAACCCCGGGGGGATTGGAATGTTAGCCCCGGTTCTCATCGGTGCCCAACCCCAACGGTCTCTGAATGAAAAAAAAATCGATAACGTGCTGAGAAAGCAAACACAAAGCACTTCCGTTTCGCTGACACAATGTTCCAAATCCACGCCATGTAATTTAGTGTCTACAGCATGAGCTATTAAATCGACTACCTTGACTTTCAACAGTCCTCTCAAGCACAACAAAATTAAAAAGCCCAAATTTGAACACAGAAAATGTGGTCATAAAAAAACGGGGTGGACAAATACATTTGTTATTGCTTGAATTTTAACGAAACTCCATCCTCCCCATCTTTTATCTTTGGCCGGCGGCTGCTGCAGTAACCTTTAGGCAGCCACCAGCACTCCATGGAGGCCCGCAGGCTGCGGAGTGCTGGTTTGGGCCCCTTCCGTGTTCCGTCTACTGCCTTACACTCTGAACCCAAACATCGTCGTCTTACCGGAGGGCACGCACCCGTGACCGAAATCCTGCTCTGACTTTCTCTCACTGGATTCGCTGTGAGGGGACTGACACGGGAGTAAGAATCAAAGGGCACCTCGTGGTATAGCAAAGTATCACAGTGTTTAGGGATGTTAGGCAAAAAAGCCTCCATCACAGTGTGGAACAGACGGGGGGGGCGGAGAGGCAGGGGTGGGCGCGGCTAATCTCTGCCAGCCCCTCTAATCGATCCAAAGAGGGGCTAAGACCGTGCCAGCTGAGCACAGAGCGGGTGGATACGTTATCATGTTGCAAATGTCACTACGCCACCCTGCTCTTTACCCCCCTTTTCACTGCTCTTGGTTTGACCGGCAGCTCCGTTTTATCTGCAAAGTCGGAAGCCGGGGGTGCCGTCGGGCCCCGTGGGTTGGCGGATCACGTGATTGTTGGGACGAGCCGGTTCCGACGCTTGCTGCGCAGTCATCCAAACGGACCTGGAAGAGGAAAGGGAAAGAATCAATGAAAACAAAAAAATATATATACACTTGGAAATCCCACAGTTTTTGCATGTTTATGTGGTGTGTTGCAAGCGGGAACCTGTCCCGCTTTGCTTGACGGCCCTTGAACGCACCATAGTGGTACGCTAACATACATTATCCTGATAGAGCCAGAAATAGAACTAGGGAAGAAGTGTCCTCATTTTACCTGTCTTGGCATGGGTTGTCCTGAGGTGTATCTTCCGATGAAGCGCTACCCAGAATCCTCCGCCGGGCCTCTGCGTACTCCGCCTCTCGTTGCGCCAAAGACTTCATCTGCTGGGAAGGTCGAGACGACGACGCGGCATTCCCCGCAGTGCCGTTATTTGACGGACGCTTTAAAATTCGGATTTGCGGCGGCGGTGCTGCAGGGAGAGATTCGTCCTGGATTACAATGGCAGTTCTCACTGGTGAACTTGAACTGGACTTCCTGCACAGATGAGGTTTCAGAAAAATGAGTAAAAAATAAGTAAATGTGTGTTTTGATTATTTTTTTTACCTTTTAATATTTTACTTACTTCGCCTCCTGATTTATTTTCAGCTTTGCCTCAAGTCTTCTCTCTATTTCCTGGGAAGATATATGCTGTATTTGTTGCAAGTGTGTAAAGAACAGATACAGATACTCAAAGGGTACCCTACTTTGTTAGGTAGACCATCATAATCACATAAATGACATTTCTGCCTTTACAAATGCTCTGTTTTGAATGACACTGTCAGAACTATTCGTTCAGCAAAATGTTGATTATCAGGGTTATAATTTGTATTGAATCTGAAAAATGTTTCCGATTTTGAATTTCAATTTTTGCAGTGAATTTACCGCAGATCAATGAGGACTGTACAAGATTTTAAACTTTTTAAACATTTTCCATTACCTGTACTGCTCAAATGCAATTTACCCCCGGAGACGTTTTTTTTTTACTTCTTAAATCTGCCGGGTTTAAAACTTACTTATGCCAAAAATGACTTTAATCTAAATCAATTGTTATTGAAACGAAAGTGTTATCTAAATAGAGGTCGATTTGATTAGCCATATTCCTCCCAAATGGCAGAACCACATTATTCATATCACTACATAGGTCTGTATTTTAAAACAGAGTATTAGGGCCACATAAAAAATATGAGATTTTGAGACTAAAACTTGTAATTTTCCCAGGTCAAAAGTCACACAAGTCCCATGCTTTTATAGCTGTCTCAGGCAATACCTGTTATGACGGAGTATTAAAAACATCTGATATTTCGAGAAGAGTTGTAAATTTACTACAGTAACAGTGTACATTTACAAAAACAACCTCGCAATATTACGAGAGTAAAGTGGTAACTTTACGAGAATAAATTTGTAACTTGACTTTACGGGCATTGCCTGAGACAGCTATGAGGGGGCTAAGTGGAGGGGGCGGAGTATGTGAGAGTATGGGTGAGATGATGCTAACCCATGCTAACCGGTTTGTGCCAAACTGTTATGTATTGTTGCCCAGTTATAAGTAAAAACTTTCCTGAAGCAAGAGGAGCGTTTCCTTCCTTCCTGAAGAACTATGCTCCATTTTCCCTCTCACACGAATGACACGTAATATTACAGGTGATATTACGACTTTTTTCTCATGAAATAACGACTTTAAATCTCGAAATACTGTATTTGATTTTTGACAAAAATCTAAACATTTTCATTGTGGGAATAATGCTCAGTTGTAGTTACTGACTCCTAAATTCGAAAACACAAACATGGGAGGTGTCCATCTTGGATTTCCGACTAGCGAACAGCAACGAGGGAAAAACACGGAAGTGACGTCACCGCTAGCTGTGCCGTCATACTTCCGACGTGAAACACAACCGATAAAATTATTCTAAGGCCGTTCGTCATTTGAATGGTATACCTTGGTACTGTGGCATACAGTTGATAACATTCCAACACAATATGTATAAATACATCAAATAAAAATAAACACAAGCAGCGGCGACTAATTATAGGCCATATTTTGTCACAAGCACAACACACTGGCGTGACGCGCCAATGCAGTGCAGCCCTTCATTCCAAGACCAACAGCTTCAAATTCATTTCATCCCAATTTAAAAACAAATCAAAAATTTGCAACAATTAAAAAAAACACGTAAACGCAGGAAATGTTCATGGCACGTTGACCCACACTGGAAATGTGGCCTTCCGGGGAGCTTATTAGCAAAATAAGCCAACATTGTACCAAAATAAACAAGCGTCGGACCTACATGCACGTAGCTACAATTTCCAGGGGATGATTTTAGCTTCCTTTGTCGTGTCGGTGGTTCTTACCCCGCTGTCCGCCGCTTCTTCCCAGCTCTCTGCAACCTCCTCGTCCTCCATTTTAACACACCGCCGCCTGCTTCCCTGCTCGGCTCCACACCAGCTAACTGCGTCCCATCCGCGCAGAGGCGACGGGACGGGGGGCAGCGACTCTCCGCTGGACCCTCGATCCGGATATCCAGATAGTTCGGATAGTTTCTCCGCTCTCCGGAGCCCGAACTTCCCGCTTTGGATAGCAGGGTGTGTGTTTTTTTGCCGCGTGTTAGCCTGCTAGCTTAATCCTTCCTTGTTGTTGTGGTGGTGGTGGGGGCAGGTCGATCCAAGCATGGGTGGTATCGGCACCACCAGTTTATTAGCGTTACAGATCGACCCTTCTCAGTGAGCGTGGGTGTTTATTTTCAGAAATCTGTGTGTTTTTTGCAATGTGGTTTAAACGTATTGCTATATTTTTTGTAACATTTATTTTTACTAATATGGGTTGGTTTTTTTGCAGTGTTTTGCAAATGTATTGTTTGTAATAATTATTTTCACAAACATCTGTGTTTTTGCAGTGTTGTTCAAGTGCATTTGTATTGCTTGTAAACTCAAGCAATACGTTTACGGACACAGGAGGACGTTGAGAGCACAAAAAAACAAATGACCAGAATATTTTTCTAGTAATTTTACAATGACTTGACTTTGTTTTGCATACACACCCGCCTGTTTGATTGTTCAGAAATAAGTGTATTTAGAAGAATACTGTTTTTCTGTGTTTAATTCCATTCTAGTTAGAATCATGAGCAACACAATCAAGGCAAAACCATCCAATGACCTTCAGACAATTTCAAGTATCCGTATCAGCAATACTTTGCCTGCGTTCGTTTGATATCGCACCGATACCACAACTTGCAGTATCGCCCACCCCTCATGAGTGACAAGGTACGGTTGAAGCGATTCGTGATCGTGCCGATACCAGTGGTAGCGTCAGCATGGGTTTAATAAGAGCAAGATTTTGTCTTTGTAGATAAATTTATTGTTGATGTGCATCTGTATTTTTGTTATTTTTGTATGATTGTATATTATCTTCCGAACACATCCCCCTACGGGAGGTCCCAGTGCGAAGCAGGACCCACCCTTCCAGTGTCGGGGCCGGCCCGCCCGCCCTCTCACGCGCCCGCCCGCCCGCCCGCCCTCTCACGCGCCCGCCCGCCCGCCCGCTCACGAGGAGTCGTCGCGGGGCTGCGGAGGGACGCGCATTTGCAGAGAGCAAGATGGCGACCGCTCGGCGGCTGCAGAGGACCCGNCGCGCCCGCCCTCTCACGCGCCCGCCCTCTCACGCGCCCGCCCTCTCACGCGCCCGCCCTCTCACGCGCCCGCCCTCTCACGCGCCCGCCCGCTCACGAGGAGTCGTCGCGGGGCTGCGGAGGGACGCGCATTTGCAGAGAGCAAGATGGCGACCGCTCGGCGGCTGCAGAGGACCCGCCGCAGCTGATAACCGTGGACGAGCGGACCTTTAACACGCAGCCACGGGGGAGCGACGTCTTTAAAGGCGGATCCTGTCGACGCTGCGACGGTAAAAAAGGAGGCTGAGAGTGACAACGTCATTCGGTGAAAGCTCGGCTAAATATGTGCGAGCTAATTAGTAGCTAGTAGCGTTAGCCCAGATTAGCAGGAAGGAAGGAAGCAAGGAAGGAGGCGAGCATCTGTTAGGAGGCATTGCCATGTCATCCATACCCCCGAGTGGTTAGAACGTTGCTGTATGAACGCATTTTAAACATATATACTTCTTTTTGCGCCGTAAAAGTATTCCCGGGTGGGAGCTAAACCGCTAGCGTCGGGCTAGCCAGCAACATTAGCGTACGACTTGTCAGGGCTGGGGCGTTAAAAAGGCAACAAGAAAAACGTCATTTTACGCCACTTTTTTGTCACGCCGTTTGTTTCCGGGAAACCGCCACAATTTCATTGCTTTGCTCCGTGCCGGGAGCACCGCGACGTCTCCCGTTATGGCGATGGCTAAGCTAGGCGGCTAACGACACAGTGGGACGTGTGGTGGGAGAAGAAAGGGCGTTTCGAACAATGAAAACAATTAAGACGGCCCGAGGGCTGAGGGAAAGGTGCTCCGGAGTCCAAAAAGGTTGCAGCGTCTGCTGTCATTCAATATAGAAATGTAATACACATTCAACGCTGGCGTGCAAACCACATTTCGGTGGTTGCTGCTGCAGGCTGTGTGGTAGCTATGTGAGATTTCTATTACATTCATTATAAGGCCAAGTGAGTTCACGTGTGGGCTGCTTTTAATAAGCATAACCGCCGGCTCCAATCTCAGCGGAACGTGCTGAAAGGAAACCGTCTTTCTCGTTTCAGTGCATTCTAAAGACTTAAAAACAGCAAAAAAGACGCAGCCAAGAATGCACGTAATGGGACGCACCTCCTCCAGCTGTAAAACAGTTCACTCAATTTACATCATGTGGCCCGCACAATAGCCGAGCCACGTTGTTATTAACATTGTTACGCCAAAGAACTACGTAGTGCCGCCTTGCCACATCACACACGACTCAGGGCCACTGGCGAAAGGTAACGCTACATATCGGAGAGTCCGCCACTGCTGCTTTGGTGTAGAGCTTGAGTTTGGAGAAGTTAACGCTGGGTGTGGCGTTCCTTTCTGTGTGGCTAATACATGCTCACAGCATGGATATAAAACCTTGTTGGAGGTTTTTTTAGTAGGGGAATATGTGCGTCCCATTACGTGCATAAGTTATATGCCTTTCTAACTGTTTTTATAGCCTTAGAACGCACACAAAAAAGAGACGCTAGGTTTGTAGATGATGGGCAAAATTACCAAAAAAAACTTGATAAATAAATTCTGTGGAATCTTGTTCCAACAATTTTGTACAGCCAACCTTTTTGGGCTTTTTTGTGACTGTTGCAGCCTAAAATGCCTGATTTTGGGGCAGCTATTTGGAAAAAGTCGTCATGGTAGGTGGCCTTTTTTTGTATCAGCTTGTGATTTTACCGAGTTATTATCAACGGTTTAAGTGTTATATGTAACTTTAACCCCAAAAAGCAGAGAAAACATGCTTTGTTTGCATAATAACCTCAGGTGCGGAGCCCATCTTTGAACAATGACACCAGTGTTACCAGTGTGATTCCTTTTTTCAAATGCCTGATTGCAAGCTGAAGTGTTTTTTGTAGGTGTGTGTTGTGGTAAAATTACGGTAGAACGCAAAAGATGCAACAAATGGATGTGATTTTTCCACTGTGTAGTTACAATAGGGAAAGGTGTGGAAGCATAATTAATGAACAATAATAAAGAAAAAGAATACAAATATTGAGCCAAGCATTAAACCGACACGGCACAAAAATGTGCAAAGTAGGTTTTTATGGTGCACATCTTGTTGTGTTGCTAATACCCTGTGTGCGTCCCTTTGTTTTTAATTTTTTCTTTGTTACAAAACGTTCCTTACGGCGTCCTTCACGTGCGAACAACGGCAACGGGAAGACAGTTACGTCGCCCCGTCTATGAAGTCATCAGCTCCAGTTCCCCCAGGAGGACACCAAGGCGTTCCCCAATAATAGTAGTAGTAATAATAATAATAATAATAACAATGTCTCTGTAGCTAGATTAATATACAGGTCACATAATGTAATTGGTGACTTGTTGGTGCTTTTTGGAGGTGTTTTCTGAAGGCTATATATGCAGAATAGATGTGTCCCATTACGTGCCTTCGTAGCTGCATTTTTTTAGCTAATTTTGAAAGAACAAAAAAGAGAGACGTGTGCACTGCCTCCCACAGCCCAACCCTTGAATCACAGCTCCGAACCAAACACGAGACAGTCATCCCTCGTTTACCGTGGTTATTTGGTGAAAGTGAATTCAAAATTAATTAAAATTTGTGTGATTACAGCTTTGAAAATCTGTTTGACCGTATAAATGCAATTTTTTACCATCATTAGAGCCCCGCAGCTATGAAATAACACCCCTATAGTCACCTTTACGGTCCTGTTTCTCTTTGTTTACACTAATTTGCTCAACTGTAGTGTGCAGGCGGCGGCATCACTGCAGGGACACAAGAGACAGCCGTGGCTTTAACCCTTAGCAAGCTAGCGAGCTTACAAGTTAGCCTCCAGTTTATTTACTGTTGTCTATATCAATATCGCAAGAGAATGTTCTCCCCTTCCTACAATATCATGTGAAATCAGAAGAATCTAGTTTGAAAAATCCTTTACCGCCCAGTCTTACGTTCACGGCCAAAGTCACAAGTAAATGCGCAAGCAATGATCCGCTTTGGTTTCAGTGTCGACATGTGCGGCTTCCACTGTGTCACCGTCACGTCTCTTGTCCCGACAGATAACAATAATGTCCCATACAACTGACCATGACGATGGATGTTTTGTTGCCATGGATACAGAAGACAATGCCACTGACTCTGCTGGAATAACGGCGGTGGCCGAGGCAAAGATGGGGTCCTACGAAGGAGGAGGAGGGAACATGGACACTTGTGCCAAAGCTGGAGAGAGAACCATGACGGAGCTGCCAGAGGAAGTTCTGGAGTACATTCTGTCCTTTCTGTCACCTTACCAGGAGCACAAGACAGCCGCGCTGGTGTGCAAGCAGTGGTATCGCCTCATTAAAGGTACCGTACATACGCACATATTTTAGTGTATGCTTTTAATCGTGTGTTTTTCTTTCTCCTCTAACCAGGTGTCGCCTATCAGTGCTACCATGGCTTCTTGAGGGCCGTCCAGGAGGGAAACATCCAATGGGAAAGTCGGACGTACCCGTATCCCGGAACTCCCATCACGCAGCGCTTTTCACACAGTCAGTATACACGCACATCAGTCCGTGCGTGACGAGCGAGTTGTTCATCAATCAGCGCTGATAACCTTTACAAAGCGTCACGGCCACCGGCATCTTCATTGTCAAGACGGCGGAAAGGTCAAGCACATTCCTTCCTGGGGTCCCGCTTGACCTGATTTGTCTAATTAATGTAAAGTGAATGACTCGGTTCCAGGGTCAACTCGTTACAACTTTTATCCCACAATATAGAATTCAGTGTTAATAAAGAGAATATTTTTGTAGTTAGAGCATAGAAAACCTGTTTGACGTGACAAATATGGTTTTTAACATTGTCAGAGCCCTGTAGGCCTGAAATATCACCCCTTATAGTCACCTTTACGCTCCTAGTATTCTTTGTTTACATCACATTGCAACTCGGCGGCCACTAGCTAGCAAGTTAACCAGATAGCCTCAAATTGATTCCTTACACGCTTAAGCCAAAAACGTACCACTTCCACACGGAATGGGTAGAGAGCTTTTTTGCGAGACATGCGTTTTACAAAACTAACATCTAGGCCTGTCATAACAATTTGCTGGATGATACTGTATATATATATATATGATATTATTGACAACATTTTTAAAGATAATTTTTCATGAATTACATGGCAGAATAATGTGAGTACATTATATCAAAAGCAGTTATCTTTAATTTCTAAAAATTATTATTTAACATTGTAATTGGAATGTCAAGAGCTTTTAAATAAAATTGCAGATGCAATTGTAAAAGCTTTGTTAAAGTAAGCTATTTTTTTTTAATTCTTATTTAATTGCCACCGTTAGACAAGATGCGCGCCGCTCTTATTTTGAAAGTGTGTTTTGACTATGACTAAGTGAGATAGCTGTGGAGCGCCTCTTAAAGCTGAGGCTGTTGTCTATACTTCACACACAACTTGCACAAAGTCAGCGGCCAACCTAAATTGTAAAATGCAAAAATGTAGAATGGCACAGTTTGTTTATGCTCTAACTATGAAAATATTAAGTTTATTGATGAGGTTGTGTCTGCAACCAATTAATGGTGATAATTGAGGGACTATTATGGTTTTGTTTTTAAAGAGTGGGAGTGTGACTGCCGAAAACACTAGCTCGGATTATTGAATTGAGTTTTCTTTTGACGTTTCTTCATCCCGTGCATGAATGTATTGTGGTGTGAGCCAGCGGCTGAACGTCCCAGAGAATCGCAATATCAATTCTAAGCAACAAAGTGTTTAAGCCACGTTCTTCATCGTCTCGTTCTTTTTCCACTGTCCCGTCTTTCTGCAGGTGCTTGTTATTACGACTCCAACCAGTCCATGTATGTGTTTGGGGGTTGCACGCAGAGTAGCTGCAACGCTGCCTTCAACGATTTATGGAGACTAGACCTGAACAGCAAGGAGTGGATCCGCCCTCTAGCCTCAGGTATGACCAGCTCAGGTGCGGATACTGAAATCACAGATCTTTTTTTGAAACGTCGCTATGGAGAAGGGGTAGGGAACCTTGCGAGCCAGATGTGACTCCCAGACCATTTTTAACACATTCATTCATTTTCTATGCCGCTTATCCTCATTGGTATGATTGAGCCTATCCCAGCTGACTTTGGCCGGGAGGCGGTGTACACCCTGGACTGGTCGCCAGCCAATCGCAGGGCACATATTGACAAACAAAAACAAACAAACATTCACACTCACATTCATAGCTGTGGACAATTTAGTCGCCAATTAAGCTAACATGCATGTTTTTGGAATGTGGGAGGAAAGCGGAGTACCCGGAGAAAACCCACACACGCACGGGGAGAACATGCAAACTCCACACAGAGATGCCCAACGGAGTTTCGAACCATGAACCTCCTGACTGTGAGGCCAATGTGCTACCCACTCGACCACCGTGCGGTCCATTTTTAACACAAAAAAAAATAAAAAATACCTTCACATTGTAAAATGAAACACATAAATGGAAATCAGTGTTAAAAATAATGTTCAAAACATTTATATGCTTTTTAATCCATTTTGCCGATGCCAGCTGTCCATATGGTATTTTCTGGGTCACACACCAGAACTTGATAATTATTGATGAGCAGTCCCCGTAGTTGTAAGGACTATTTTATTATTTTTTAGCTTGAGTATAACAGGGTTATTAAAATGAATGAATTCAGTGTTAAAAGATGATATGGCTCTCACGGAAATATATTTTAAAATATGTGGCCTTCGTGGCTCTCTCAGCCAAAAAGGTTCCCGACCCTTCCTCTGTAGAGTAAAAATGAAGGAAATGTTGTTTTGCCCGTAACAAACTATCCTCATTTGAGATAAATACATTTTCTCTGCTGCTTTGAGTCGGAACAATGCATGGTGGTATGAATTTGCACGCCATCAGTCGCCATCGCAGCATGCGTCTTAAGTGTGACACATTCGTTATTGTCGCCTCTATTAAGATTGTTAAGATGAAATTCATGTGATGTTTTTCAATGCTGGGTCGCATTACACCCCCACCGCTGTCGTCTCCACGCTGCCTCGATTCTTTAGATTGAAATGTGAATAATGCTGCAAGGACTCTCCTTCCCACAGGCTCTTATCCTTCCCCCAAAGCCGGAGCAACCCTAGTGATGCACAAAGATCTGTTGGTGCTGTTTGGAGGCTGGACCCGCCCCAGTCCGTACCCACTGCACCAACCGGAAAGATTTTTTGATGAGATCCACACCTACTCCCCGTCAAAGAACTGGTGAGCTTGAAGTGCAAGCGAAACGCGGGAAATGAAGCATCATTTGACATTCCTCCTTTTGTGTATCCGCATTGCTGCTGTCCTAGGTGGAACTGCATAGTGACCACGCACGGCCCGCCGCCCATGGCAGGCCACTCTTCCTCTGTCATTGGAAACGTCATGGTGGTCTTCGGGGGCTCGTTAGGAGCACGGCAAATGTATGCACTTTTTTAACTGCGCACAATCCAAACCTCACACTCGCATTGCTTCTTCTTCAGGAGTAATGATGTCTGGGTCCTGGATCTGGAACAGTGGTCCTGGTCCAAACCAGCCATATCTGGGCCATCCCCACACCCGAGAGGTGGTCAGTCACAGGTAAGACATGAATCCTTTCAGGGGCCACTTGATGAACAGAAAAGTATGCTTAATATTAGGCATCAGTTCATATCGTTTTTTTCTGTGATGCCGTTTTTCACACAGTGTCCGGTCTGGGAATAATGCCAAGTTTGGCCTTTGGATAGAAAATATGCCACTTGTGATAAAAGTGAAGAGCTGCTGCCGATATTGATATCAATTGATACCAGTATCAGTAATAAGTGCTGGGCAAAATAGGCATAGCCGTCCGTCACTACTTCGAACATCACGCCCTCACTGTATCACGGTTATTCAAAAATGGATAAATGGTCGCTGTTGGTAGTTGAATGACTTATTATTAGTAAAGAAAAAACAAATATGCATATTTACTAAAATTGTACTTATTGTTGGCCAAAAGTAAGCATGTTCAAACATAAAAATGGCTAAATGAACTAAAATACAAAAAGAAGAAGCATTCTAATTGTGTTTTTGCCGCCAGGGGTCAGTAATTGTTGGGGGAGACAAGCATCTTACATGATCGCCAGAACAGGCATTTATTGCAGGTTTAGATTATACAATAAATTATACAGTAATCACATAATAATCATACGCTGGACCCCCGATGTCAATTCCTGTCCCCCACACATGGGAACACATTTACTGTGGCACACACAAGCTGGAGTGTTATTTATGTCTTAAATGGCTTATTTCCTCTTATGTCTGCCATACTGGGTAATGAGTGTTAAGCCAGAGCAGGAAGTACGCTCTCCAAAATAAACTAGCAAGGAACTGCGCACATGTCAGTCTGTTATTTATTTATGTCTTATGTGACTTATTTTCTACTATATTGGGTAATAAAATGTAAAGGTGACTGTAGGGGTGTTATTTCGTGCTTTGCAAGCTCTAATATTGTTAAAACCCCTATTTAGAAGTTTGTAAGCAAGTTTTCTATGTCGTAACATGGAAAATATTTCAATTATTAATATTGAATCCTACTTTGCGGAAATTTGCTTAGAAGCAATTAGCCACAAAAACCAAGGGACGACTGGTTTTTCAATTTCTCTGCACTTATCTGACTCCTAATGGTTTTTCAGATTGTATATAGTTTGTCCAACAACACGCAGCTTTACCTCTTAATTTCACACAAAAAACACAGCAGTCCAGACTTAGCTTCAAAATAAATGCGTGAAGGACCAAAAGTGTCCCGCGGGCAATTCTTTACCCAACTTTTGTCTGACGGCACATTTCCCATTTGCCAGATTGTGATTGATGATCAGACGTTACTCATCTTGGGAGGGTGTGGAGGCCCGAATGCTGTGAGTAACCCATACTTTGCATTGTCGCCAATTTTTGGCATTTACCTGAAAATGACGCAAGAAAGTGGCAAAAAGTATAATATTTCTATACTATCTCCTCAAACCTGTCAAGTAATATCTGGGGTATGAATCCTTTTTGGATCAACCGTGTGCGATATACACTCCTGATCCAAAACGTTAAGACGGGTAAGAATGTACATTTTGCACTGTTGGATTTTAAGGAGGTTCTTAGAGCTTCACAGTGCAAAAAGAAGACATTTATTGCAAAGTAGAAAAGCACTCGGAGAGCGCAGACCTCCGCCAAGCGGCCAAGTTCACCACATATTACGATTCACGCCAAAATAATGACTCTACATTCTCCCCCCTAAAATAGAAATAAAATAAAAACGGCGTGAGTAATGAGCAGCTGCACCATTCTTGGGCGTGGACATGCTTGATGCCAGTCTTTCCAGAGGCTGGTGGGAATGTTGCTCCAGGTGGTGAAGATGCTTCACAGAGGGCATCTACTCTCTGGAACGGATGTCCATTTTTGTAGTCTACCCTTGCCATCAGTCTCCAAATTTTCTCCATTTGGGGAACACACAGGATGGTCCAAAAGAGTAAGCGTGTTCCTCTGAAAAAAGTCCTTTGTGAAAAGTTGAAAAAGCCAGTCATTACCACACAGACCAGGACCTTTAGTCATGAGGGATGCCCCCCTGCAACAGCTCACATAACCGGCTGCTGTTTGACGCCCCTGCACAACCTGAAGCCCCATTGTTCCTTTGAAGGATCAAGATGGAAAACATCTCAGGTGGGCTCTCCTTGTTATGCCAGTTACGTTGGAAGCCATCAAATCCGCCAAGGGAGAAGAAAACTTTCTTCCACCTTTCAATGTCCCATGTTTGTTGCTGTCCTGCAAATTCCAAACAGTCATTTTGAAGCTCTACTTAGAACCTCCCTAAAATCCAACAATGCATGTGAATGCGATTGTACATTCTTGCAATTTGGATCAGGAGTGTATTTAAGATATCTGGCGGGCTACATTGAGACTGTTTGCTGTTCCAGCTCCTCAAAGATGCCTGGCTGCTTCACATGAACGCACCCACCTGGAGGTGGCAGCAGCTGCAGGTGGAAAATGAGGATCACGGCGCACCGGAGCTTTGGTGCCACCCAGCTTGCAGGGTAAGATGGCCTTTATGCTAATTAACACCGACAGTATCTCACCAACTTCACCTCTCCCTCAAGGTGGGCCAGTGTGTGGTGGTGTTCTCTCAGGCGCCATCCGGCCGCGCCCCACTCAGCCCAAGTCTTAACTCCCGGCCCTCGCCCATAAGTGCCATACCTGCCCCTCTGGGCCCCGAACCACCGTCTTTGCGCTCCCAGTCTCCCGTGCGAAGCGGGGCAGCCGGTGTCGTCCTGGGAGCGGTCGAAGAAGCTCCGTGTGTAAACGGTCGATGGGGCACTTTGAGACCCCGACCTTCAGCCAGGGTCGGTGCCAGAGAGGGGAGCCCATCCTCATCCCCGCAGCCATCTCCTTCACAGTGCCCCGACAGCCCCTCTCTGGCTCCGCACCCGCCCTTACTGAATGGCTCCTCCCCTTCGCCGCGGACGAGTCCGGCGCAGACTGCATCTCCACCCCTTCGGCCTCATGCGCCTGCTTCTACAGACTATGGCTGGGAGTCCACCCCTTCAGCCACTCACCACCCTGAAGTGCCCAGCACTAACGGCCTGCACACACCTCCCGCGGGATCGCCACGCACTCCACCGGGGGCGGTGTCCCCCGCTGCCTTACGACGAGGCCTGGAGGCAGTCAGAAACACATCTCCCTCATCCTTACCGTCTTCTTTATCGTCGCCTTCCCTTCAAACGCAGGGAGCGTCTCCGGGAGGAGGAAGTGTTGGAGCAGGAGTGGGCCCCCCTGCCACCCCACCGGCGTCGTCCTCCAGCCCGCCGCAGGCTGCGGGAGCAGACGGACACGCCATCCCCCCGATTGCGCGGCGCCTCGGCCACCATCCTCCTCAGAGTCTGAACGTGGGTAAACCTCTGTACCAGTCGCTCAACTGCAAGCCCATGCAGATGTACGTGTTGGATGTGTCCCGCGCCAAGACCGCCGGCACTGTGTCTTGGAGAGTTTACGGCAACGGGACTCCGGCCGCAGTTCCGGGGCCGCCGGAGACCAGCCTCCACACTGTGGTGCAGGGCCGGGGAGAGCTTATTATATTCGGGGGTCTCATGGACAAAAAACAGAACGTGAAGTACTACCCTAAAACCAACGCCTTGTACTTTGTCCGGGCAAAAAGGTAATGGGGCCGGGGTGGGATGATTGGTGCTCAGCCCCGTGACCAAACAAGGGAAATGACACAATAGGCCTTTTTCTCGTAGGAAGGAAGGATTCTTGGAAATCTTGGTTAGATGTTCCACTTCACCCACCCACCGCCCTTCCCCATATGGCTTCTGCAAAATAAAACCTCTTAGCCACATTTTGATATTGAGGAAAAAAAACATGTGAGGAGATGTTTTTAACTGATCTGACAGGACACTATGGATTGAAACCGTAACATTTCTGCTGGTTCTGTCATCCTCTTAGAGACTTTTAACAGTGGATGCTGTTGACAGAAACGGCTGACAACTACCTTGCTTTTGGTATCGCTCTTAAAGCCTGCAATGTTTACATCCAAAACTGTGTGTGTGAGTAAGAGTGTGTGTGTGCGTGCGTGTTTATGCACAGTGGTGGTTAAAGGTTGTGAGAGGTGTGGCACTATACTATAAACATAGTAAAACAATAAAAGGCCTCCACGTCTCTCTTCCTTCATGATAAATCCAGAACAGTCTGCAGTCGCCTCTCGGAATATTAGTTTCAATTTTGAACACAAACCAACGCATGCAAAAGCAACCTACGTGTTTGAGCTCGGGAGAGGTAGTTATGGTTGTTTTGTGGTTGTGGTCCGTTATTAGTCATTTTCTATGCCGCTTATCCTCATTAGAGTGGCGGGCATGCTGATTGGTAGTGTATCATTTTTAAACCGCTAGAGGGCGATGTTGTACAAGACTTCAAATATATACAAACGTGTACATTTTTTTGTATTTCAATCAGATAAATCAATATTTCCATCCATTTTCTATGCCGCGTATCCTCATTAGGGTCGCGGGTATGCTGGAGCCTATCCCAGCTGACTTTATCAACAAAAGTCACGATTTATCGTAAGGTATTACTATATATAGCGTACTGTTTATTCATAGCAAAACAATTGGTGTAGCAGTTATAATTGAAAAATCAATTTAACAAATCACATATACTTCACATAGTGTTTTAATTGCAATAAATTAATTAATTTTAAAGGCTGTTGTTGATACCATAGTAGCAATACGATGCTAAGCCTTTAAAATTAAAAATAGTATGTGAATGATTTGATTTTTTAAAATTGATATAACTATAGCTGTTACACTAACACTGTTTTGATATGAATGTACAAATGAACACTACACTATATATATTCTAATACTTTAAAATAAAACATTTTTATTGAACAATATATATTAAATTGTTTAATTTAAATAACTGAGTATAATGAACTAAAATACTGTTGCTGCCTAATATTGCTGCCTTAATTGTGAAACATCGCCCTCTAGCGGCTGAAAAAATACGACACACCCACACCCCCACTCTGAACCAACCGTAACCTTTTACCCAGAGAGGAAGGGGCGGTCTATTCGGAGCGGCCATCCCAATGATTGGTTCACATTAATGGACTGGTGAGGGGGTGGACAGGACTGCATCCTATTGGGCGCTGCAGAGAAGCGGTAGGCGGGGCAACTGACAGTAACGGTGGAGGCGGCCACAAGTTAACATTGCAGGGGAAGAATGGACCTGATCTGTAAGTGAGCATTGAGTGCATGTCATGTGATAAATGCTTTTTAAGTGCTTGTTTGCTAGTTTGAATGTTTATTTAAAGCTAACCCATTTCATGTTTGACCCCAACAGGAAGTTTTTTATAAGGGTAAATGTACAAAACCTGGCAAGGATTTGTTTTTATTTATGTATTAATGCCTTTATTGCAAAGTATTTAGAAGTAGAGTTACACTCTTTATACCAAGGACCAATTTGGCCCCACTGACTCCCATTATAAGCGCATATTCTTCCTATCGTGTACTATATTCCGAATGGTAAAAGGTGTTCCAAAAATTCCAATGCCCCAAAAGCATTGTTGTTATCAAGTATTGACCTCGTCAAGGATGTGACACCGCAATCAGACTTTTCATCCCAATATTCCACTTTGCACCCCATTTTTTCCCATTTAAAAATCAAATCAGGCGTTCATGTGAGAAAAAGGACATAAAAATAAAACATTTATGTCTGAAGTTGAAAAAAATGCGATGCAGTTACATTTTTATGTGCGGGGCCATTTTAGGGGCCTTAGGGTCAAAAGTGTGACCTATTTTGAATTTTTCCTCTTTCCTTTTTAAAATGACAAAAGAGCATAAAAACCTAAAATACATAACAAATATTTCTCTGATTTGTTTTAAAATTGTTGAATAATTTGACATAGTGAAAGTGGAAAAAAATGTTAAACTTTTATCACAGTGTTGAGATTTTTTTTAATTAAAAAATATTTATACTACTTTTTTATTCCACTGTTACGCGTTATGATGATTTATACAATAAATAATATGTCATAATAGTGCAATATTTATTGTAATATGTTGTATCTTTTTAATATTTCACTGTTGTAAAGAAGTGGAATTGGCGTTTGTCACATGCAGGCTATTTGTACCGTCTGTCAAACGTTTGCAGCATTTCTGGAAATGCTGACTTCTCAACTGTGTTAAAGAGCAGCATATTTTTGCCGACGTATAAAACCACACTCTATGTAAACGTGATTTTCCGCTGTTAATTTTCTATTAGCTTTGCCGATCAAATGTCTCAGTGAGTGTTGTTTGTGGGTGTGTGTGTTTTCCCCCCAGATGTGTCGGGTGCATACTTTGTTTTTGAGCAAATTCGACCGGCTGGGTGGGCTCGTGTCAGTATTAATATTCCCACACGGGGGCCGTGACATTTGGCTTTGCAAGCATCTTTTTCCCTCCTAATTTCGACTACCTTGCATTGCTCCACTCTTTTGCTGTGTGCATGCTAGCGACCCCGCCTCCCCCCACAGAAACAAAGCGACCGGATGACTACGGAAGGCAGTTGTTCTGTGATTATTATATTTTTGTGCATGACTAAAGGCCGAGCTTGTCTTGCAGATGATGCCTGCCTCGATCGAGGAAGGTGAAAGGCGCTGCGGAGACAAAGCAGGCTGGCATGCGACCCGTCAAACATGCAAAGAGATTGACGGCATTCCTTTTCTTATCTCCAGGAGAACAAAGTGTTACCTGCGTGAGATGACAGGAAGTCCTCTCCTAGCCACCATGGCATCCACGATGTCGCCTGTACCTGGCGGCATTTTCGCCCCGCCGTCCCCGCCCCGTCCGGCCGTCTGGCCCCCTCTGGACTTTGCCCTGGGTGCCCTGGCCTGCTGCGCCGCCTGCGTTTTCACCAACCCCCTGGAGGTTGTGAAGACGCGTCTGCAGCTTCAGGGTGAGCTGCGGGCACGGGGAACCTACCAGAGGCACTACCGCGGAGTCCTCCAGGCTCTCTGGGTGGTGGGGCGCACTGACGGACTCCGGGGTCTGCAGAAGGGGCTCTCCGTGGGCTTGGTCTACCAGGGGGTGATGAACGGGGTGAGGTTGGGCTCCTATTCTTACTGCGAAGCCCTGGGAATCACCTCGTACCGTGGAGGACGTGTTCTATCGGGGGCTGGGGCCGGGGCGCTTGGAGCTTTTATTGCCTCTCCTGCTTACCTGGTAAGTTATTGGTTTAAATGGCAGCATTTGCAAAGTCATGGAACATTGTTTTGGAACACAATCGTTGTTATGGACACTGTATATGCACATATTATGTATACTTTCACGTATACATAATATGTACACTGTATATGCACATATTATGTATACTTTCACGTATACATAATATGTACACTGTATATGCACATATTATGTATACTTTTACGTATACATAATATGTACACTATATATGAACATACAGTATTATGTATACTTTTATATTGTACATATTATGTATACTTTTACGTATAAATACTATGTATGTATATATGTACATATTATGTATACTTTCATGTATACATAATATGTACACTCTATATGTACATACAGTATTATGTATACTTTTATATTGTACATATTATGTATACTTTTACGTATAAATACTATGTATGTATATATGTACATATTATGTATACTTTTACGTATACAGTGCTGTTTTGTTTATTCACTGATGGCCTCGTGGACAAAGAGTATTATTACTATGAACTTTTTCTTCTCACACTTTTTTGTTTGTTTTTTTAAATATTTCATTTTTGTCATTTTTTAAAGATTATGTGACTTTATTCCCATAATATTTTGACTCAATGATCATAAAAACTTTATGCTTCTGAAAATGCCACATTTTCCCTAACAATATTATGAATTTATTCTTGTAAAATGATGATTTCTTTCCGGTAAGATGGCCATTTTTTCCCAATCAAATTTGTTGTGTTTCTCATAATATTACAACTTTACAGTAAATAATAAATTATAAAAAATAATTCCATTTTTTTCATGCTCCTAGAAATGCTTTTTTCTATTAATATTACAATTTAATTTTTAGAAAAGTTTTTTTCCGTATTTTTTTTCTCAAGATATTATGACTTTATCTTAATATTTCATTTTACACCGTAACATTACAATTTTTTCCTTGTAGTATTATGTCCTTATTCTTTTAATATTCTTTTAATATCGTAGGTAAATTTTTAATATCTTTTAATAAGTAGGTAAATAATAAATAAACTATATTGCAATACAATCATCATATTAAGAACATTCATTCATTCATTTTCTATGCAGCTTATCCTCGTAAAATTATCCAAATGTTTAAAGTATGAAATACATTTGCAAGATAATATAATGCTGTCTGATTGGCAGGTAAAGACGCATCTGCAGGCTCAGACAGTGGAAACCATCGCAGTGGGCCACCAGCATAACCATCTGGTAAGACCGGCGGTCCGCAATTACGTTTCTGAGAGTCGGAATTTTTCTCGGCAGACACTGTGGGGGCCGGACGGTATTGCTGAAAGGATTTCTATGAACATATAAGGTCTTACTGCCAAAACTAGTCAAAGAGCTGCTGTTTTTAAGCACCCGCTGCAACAGAGCGAGTCAAAAATGTTTGCCGTTTTTCGGAATCTACGGCAAAAAAGCCTATAAGCTCCTCTTTTCAGGTGGTTTTAATGATCTACATTAAAACACTTGTCAAAGATCCCCTACGTGACAGGACTGCTTTGCTGTTTTTAGGAACCCACTGGTTTTCTTTGTGACAGGACTCGCTGTTTTTAAGTGCATGCTGCAACCGCGACAGCCGAAAATCTTTGCAAGATTTTCTGTGCACTGCAAAAAGGCTAGTCAAAGATCCTCTCCGAGACGGGAGAGCTCCGCAGGCTGTCTTTAAGGGCCGTCTGCAAAATAACAAACACATGACAGAAACCCTGCTGTTTTTAAGGATCTCCTGTAAAAATGCTTTACAAAGATCTCATATGACAGGAGCCATCTTCTCTTCTTAAGGACCCATTAGTCAAAAATCTTCAATATAAGAAGATTGCTTTACTGTTTTTTGGAGTCTACTGCAGAAAAATGCTTATCAAAGATCCTCTACAGGAAGGCTGTGCTGTTTTTAAGAACCTAAACCGCTACAGTGTTTTTTCCGGTAAGATGAACATCAAGAATGTGGAATGCGTTGACGCGGCTTTTGTGACGTTCCAGGGCGTGTGCGACGCCTTCGCTAGCATCTACAGAAAGGAGGGCTTGATGGGACTGTGGCGAGGCGTGAACGGCGCCGTGCCCCGAGTCACGGTGGGCTCAGCTGCTCAACTGGCGACCTTCACCTCGGCCAAGGAGAGGGTGTCGCATTCCCAGGTAGGCGGGGCGGGGGGATTACCGGCGGCCGTTTTTGGAGCGCATGTGACGGAACAGCTGCCATAGACCTTCCGCCCTTTGCCCTCGCAGTGGTTCAGCCCGGGCAGCTGGCTCACGGCGTTGATGGCGGCCTGCGTCAGCGGGGTCGCAGTGACCGTCGCCATGACGCCCTTTGATGTCATCAGCACGCGACTCTACAATCAGCCGGTGGATGAGCGTCACAGGGTGGGTTTGGAGCTTTGCATCACGTTTTCATGTCTGCAGTTCAAAACCGCCTTACCAGTGTAAAAAGAAGCTAACCACCGTTTAAATTAACTAAAACAATAATTTAATGAGGCAAATCGTGGAATCGATCATGTATCCTGCATTTTAAAACCCACCCTGCAAGTGTAAAAAGAAGCAAACCGCCATGTATTTGGCTAAAGTAAGAACTAAATGAGTCTGAAAGTGGAATCAATCATGTATCGTGCATTTTTAAACTGTCATACAAGTGTAAAAAGAAGCTAACCAATGTGTAATTAAACTAAAATCACAATTGAATGAGGGGGGGAAAGTGGAATCTATCATGTATCGTGCATTTTAAAACCCACCCTGCAAGTGCAAAAAGAAGCGAATCGTCGTGTGATTGGCTAAAGTAAGAACTAAATGAGTCTGAAAGTGGAATCTATCATGTATCGTGCATTTTAAAACCCACCCTGCAAGTGCAAAAAGAAGCGAATCGTCGTGTGATTGGCTAAAGTAAGAACTAAATGAGTCTGAAAGTGGAATCTATCATGTATCGTGCATTTTTAAACTGGCAAAAAGAAGCAAACCGCCATATAATTCAAGTAAACACATGCACTGTTTTTATTCCCAATTACTGTATTGAATGTACATTTTCTAGACTGGTTTTATATTTTTTTAATGTGTTTGTCTATTGTTGATTATTGTTGATAATCTGTATTATTGACAACATTTTTGAGAAAAAAACTTGATTATTTCATAATTTTATTTTATAACCTTGAGAATATTATGTGTTTGGTTAATATTACTCAATTAAGCCCTTCAATTGACTGGCGACCAGTCCAGGGTGTACCCCGCCTCCCGCCCAAACCCAGCTGGGATAGGCTCCAGCACGCCCGTGACCCTAATGAGGATAAGCGGCATAGAAAATGAATGAATGAGTGATGAATGGTTCTCCGGATGCTCCTCTTAGGGTCGCCTCTACAGCGGCTTTTGGGACTGTCTGCTGAAGGTGTGCCGGTCCGAAGGCCCGCCGGGTCTGTACAAAGGCATGGGCCCCGTGTTCCTGCGCTTGGCTCCGCACACCGTTCTCAGCATGCTCTTCTGGGACGTGATGAGGCAGCAGGCCACGGAGGGCGAGCGGGCCCCAGGGCGGGGCTGAATGGACCCGAACAGAACATCTGTAAAAAGTCCACGGGGAACTTTCTGTGACTGCTGCTGGGGTTTGAGGAGATAGCGTCAAATGCATGACGTGAATCATTTGTCGTGTGTGCCTGGATTGGTTAGCTTCTTTTACTACACACGATGTTGTCTTATCCACCTCATTCCTACATGTAGGCAAAAAGTGAAGACAGCCAAGCCTGAGGTGAGGACTGTGAAGAAGTGGACATTGGACTCCAAGCAGGAATTGCGGGCTTCTTTTGACTGCACGGACCGGAGTGTTTCTGAGGCCGCATCCGCCAACCTTAATCAACTCACTGACACCGTAACATCTTACCTGAGTTCCTGTGAGGACGTGTGTGTGCAGACCAAAACATTCCGTACATACAGCAAGAACAAAACCGTGCTTCACAGCGGAACTCCGTTCGGCCAAGGGGGACGCTTACAGGAGGGGGGACCGCAGCCTGTATAGGCAAGCCAGGAACACCTTGAACAAAGGAGTCCCGGTTGCAAGGAGGAGTTACTCTGAGAAACTTCTCAGAGGTGACTCGGCAGCTGCGACTCAGACGGGCTTGAAGACCATCACCAATTACAGGAAGCGGTCCCCCCACCCAACGGAGAACAAAAGGCTAGCCGATGACCTGAATGAGTTCTACTGCAGGGTTTCACACCCATCCCCCACCCCGTTCACAGCTCCTACGTGCACCTCCAACAAAACTATCCAGCTCCTACGTGCACCTCCAACACCCCGCTGTGACGCCCAGCCTGCCAGGAAAGATCCAAGAAAGGGAAGTCTGTCACATGTTTCACAGGATGAAGACAAAGAAGGTTCTGAACCCTGATGGGGTTTCACCTTCCTGTTTGAAAGCCTGCACGGACGAGCTGACACCCATCTTCACTCGGATCTTCAACAGATCACTAGAGCTGTGTGAAGTCCCATCATGCCTAAAACGGTCCACCATTGTCCCAGTCCCCCAAAAAACATCCTTCACAGGACTGAATGACTACAGACCGGTGGCCTTAACGTCTGTGGTCATGAAAACCCTAGAGAGACTGGTGTTGGTGCACCTGAAAGGCATCACAGGCCCACTGCCTGATCCCCTGCAGTTTGTGTTGAGGTGTGTTGAGGATGCGGTGAACATGGGGCTACACCACATCCTAAAGCACCTCGACTCTGCAGGGACAAATGCCAGGAACCTGTTCGTGGACTTTAGTTCCGCCTTTAACACCAAAGTCCCCGACGTCCTCCTTCAAAAGCTCACCCAACTCACTGTGTCCCCTTCCATCTGTCAGTGGATCAACAGCTTCCTGACTGACGGGAGGCAGCAGGTGAGGCTGGGGAGCACCATATCCAGCTCCCGGTCCATCAGCATTGGTGCCCCCCAGGGCTGTGTCCTGTCCCCTCGGCTTTTCTCCCTCTACACAAATGAGTGCACTTCAGGGGACCCAGCTGTGAAACTGCTGGAATTCGCAGATGACACCATTTCGTTGGCCTCATCAGTGACGGTGATGAAACTTCCTATAGAAGCGAGGCGGATCAGATGGTATCCTGGTGCGGTCACAATAACCTGGAACTAAACCCCTTTAAAACTGTGGAAATGATAGTGGACCTCAGACGGTCTCCCGGGACCTGAAGTGGACTGCTCAAGAAGTTCAACCTGCCCCAGGAACGGCTAACAAGCTTCTACAAAGCCACAGTACAGTCTGTTCTCCGGTCCTCCATCACAGTTTGGTTTGGCTCCGCTACCAAACTGGACAAGAGCAGACTCCAACGGACTATCGGGTCTGCAGAGAAAATCACTGACACCAGCCTGCCCTCCTTAGAGGAACTGCACAGGTCCAGAGCCAAGAAGAGGGCAGGCAACATCTCTGCGGACCGCTCACACCCCGCCCCCCACAAACTGTCTCAGTTCCTCCCCTCCGGTAGGCGATACAGAGCACTGTCTGTACCAAAACATCCGGGCTCAATAACAGTCTCTTCGCCCTGGCTGTCCAAATCTTGAACTCCTAACACCCCCCACCCCCCCGCTATTTTGTACCCATGAGCATTTGCACTACACCCTCTTTGGACATTACACTGGGAACTGTATTGTAACCTGCAACTTTGTAAATGTAAATCATTATTCAGTATGATACAGTATGATTACCCCATGTAAATATGTATAGTACTATTCTCCTGTTCCCCACTTATTATCATTATTGTAACAGAGAGTCATATTGATATAGTGTGGCCACACATATGGCGAATAAAGATGATTCTGATTCTGAATTCCCAAATTCTCTGTCCTTTTGAGATCATTTCCAGAGAGCCTGTCGGTTGTTTCTCTCGCGAGACCTGGCGACAACTCTCGTGACCATCCCTGGCGACACCTCTCGTGACCATCCCTGGCCTCCCCCAAAATGGCGGCGTGTCATGTAAGGTAAGATAGCTCATTTCCAAAAGGATTATTTTTTACCCGAAAAGCTCGTTTTCAACCAATTTAACAACTCTAATGCTTTAATGGGGCGTCTAATAATACACTTCAACCGTCCTTTTTTTTGGAATGAATTCATATCGGACAAGCTAGAAAAATATCGCTGAGGTAGTTGAAACACAATCACGTGAGCAGTAATTATCCAATGGGAGGCTCTTGCTTATTTGATTGGTTCATTCCAAGGCGACCTTTCTTATGTACATTTGATTGCTTGGTTTCATTTGGTATGTTTTTTAGACTCCTTTATCATGCACTGATTGGCTAACAATCACAGTGAGATAACTTCTGAACTTTGGAAGTGTTGACAATGATCAGCAGCAAGGAGGGAACTTAATCCCTAAACCAGAGGCTCACCTTACAGGAATGACCCACAAACAAGTGTGAGGTTTCCTAGCTTGATGTCTGAACACACACAGAAACATGGTTTTCCCTTCCTCTTGGATCTTGGCGCTGTTGCCTCTTGAGTGCAATCCAGTGGACTGCTTTTTCCAAGGTGAGTCGTGCCGACTGAGTTGTTTCGGAACGATTCTGATGGTGTTTTCAAGGGATTGTCGGCGCGTGTGGGATATCAGTGCTGTGCAGTCTGACCAGGGTGTACCACTTCACTCAAATGTGCAGGTGAGGTTTTTCAAAACAGTTTCGACCTCACACTTGTCTGAATACTTTTCCACCGAGGGCGATACCCTCTTGAACATTAATGATGTGGTGTTGATCAGCGTACACTCCTGATTAAAATGTTAAGACAAGCTGAAAAACTGCAAGAATGGACGATTTGCGCTGTTGGATCTTAAGAAGGTTCTAAGTAGAACTGGCAGCGGGACAAGAGTAAGCAATTAATGAGTAAGCAATTCATTGCAAACAAGCATTAAAATGAAATAGGTTGTTTATTGGCTGATCATTCATTTTCTGTGCCGCTTATCCTCATTAGGGTCGCGGGTATGCTGGAGCCTATCCCAGCTGACTTTAGGCGGGAGGCGGGGTACACCCCGGACTGGTCCCCAGTCAATCGCAGGGCACATATAGACAAACAACCAGTCACACTCACATTCGTACCGATGGACAATTTAGAGTCGCCAATGAAGCTAACATGCATCCAGGAAACCGGAGTACCCGGAGAAAACCCACACACGCACGGGGAGAACATGCATACTCCCCACAGAGATGCCCAACGGAGATTCGAACCCGGAACCTCCTGACTGTGAGGCCAACATGCTACCCATTTATCCACCGTGCGGCCCTTTAGCTAATCAGTTTAAGTAAAATTGAAGACCATAGCTAAAAAAAAAAAAAACGGAAACCCCGCTAAAATAGGAATGCAATTTTGGACTCAGTAATGAGTAGCTGCTCCATTCTTGTTCTTGAGGTGAAAAATGAGGGGAGATGCCCGTGTTTCCAGGAGGCTAGTGGGAATAACGCTGCAGGGGGTGAAGATTGCTTCACAGAGAGCAACCACCGCCTGGAACTGTTCGTTTTTCTAAACTTCCCCTGCCATCCATCCCTAAATGTTTACCACTGGATTTAGATGAGGGGAACATGCAGGATGGTCCAAAAGAGTGAGGTTGTTACTCTGGAAGAAGTTCTCTGTGAAGTGTTGAAAAAGAGATTACCACACAGACCAGGGCCTTCAGTCACGAGGGTTGCCCCCCCTGCAACATCTCCACATAGCCGGCTGCCGTGTGACGCCCCTGCACAACCTGAAGCTCTATCATTCCATTGAAGGATCATGAAGGAAAACATTTCAGGTGGGACCACTTTGTCATGCCAGTAGCGTTGGAAGCCATAAGGACCGACTAAAACTTTCAATGTCCTGTGTTTGGTGCTCTCCTGCAAATTCCAAACTCTGAAGCAGACCAGGCTTTTGAAGATGCTGTTTCTTCTCTGGCAGAAGCCGTCTGATGGTTATAGGACTGCGCTCTGCACCAGTAGCAACCTTCATTTGGGCAGATGATGGTTCTTTGTCTTGACAGCCAATTTTTGGGGGCTTATCACATGACTTTTGTGTTCCATGAGCCTCAGGATGTGTGAAGAAGTTTCAAATGAGTGTCTTACTGCGTCTAAGCTCAGCAACGACGCCGAGGCATCGAGAGGCCTTGCTTATGCAGCTCAACAATCCCCCCGCCGCCAAAGAGAGAACGCTTTTTTGCCTTTGCCATGAAGTGGTGCTGACAGCGTGAATACCTGACACTAAATCACATTCAATCCCCATTTTTGCCTTTTAAAGGCCGTGCTTTTAAAGTTTTGATTTCACTTGAATGCTTCTTTGCAATAAATTGCTTATCCAAAATGTTTTTTGTCTCACTCCCATTTTTTCTTTTTCAATTTTCGAGTTACACTTAGAACCTCCTTAAGATCCGACGGTGAAAACAGTACATTCTGGCAATTTTTCAATTGCTTTTAGTATTGATCAGGATTAAGACTGAACACATTGAATTTTTACAGTACGCATAACAAAAATTTTGGTTTAATACATTGATTGTCTGACAGCAAACTCGCGTTTCCGCTTTTGTGAGCAGTGCAACTGAGAGCAAAGAGGAGACACCTTCACCGAGGAGTCTGTTCACAGCAACCTGGAGATCTTTAGTCCACTTCTGGGCTCTGACAGGCCTCCTGTCTTTGGTCGGCTCGCGTGTTTCTTCTCTGATCGTTCTGGAGTTTTGTCTGCGGGCCGTCTCCGCCTTTGTGTCGGCCCGACTGGTGAGTCCACACAGAAAAGTCGACATTTGTTTTTTTATTACAAGCGTTCTTTCTGATGTTTCAGGATTCCGGTGGCAGGGGCCTTCGGCTTCTCCTCATCCAGAGCCACTTCTCCCTCGGTTGCAGCATCACTTGCACGCTCTACTTCCTCCATCGGGGGGCGCCGCACAGCTCCCTCAGCTTGTTCCTGGCTGCCGCGCTCAGCTGGGCGTTGTCGGGCTTCTGCGCCTCCCTGTGGTGTCACGTGGGGCGACTGTACCCGCTGCACAGCACGGAGCGCTACTGTGGGAAGTGCATGACGCTGCTGGCCTCCGGACACACCCTGCTGGCCTCGCTGAAGAGACTGGTTGTTTTAGTCTTTGCGGTGGCGGCCGTGGCCTCCTTTGCCACAGTTTATGACCACTTCCTGTCCCAGAAGGAGGCGCTCAAGTTTTGGACGCCGCTCACACTTTGTTACTCAATGCTGGTGGTGTATAATCAAGGTGGGGATGAGTCACACGGCTTTAGGACTTGAAGTGAATGAAAGGTCCAACATTATACAAGCTTAAGGAAGTCTGTGAGGTGCCATGATAGTAAACGGGAAGTGTGTCACCCAACACGGGCAAACTGTGGAACAGAGGATGTTTACCGGTGTTGTCTTTGTTTGCATCCAGAGGATCAGCAACGTCAGATGGGCGCAGAGGCCCTGCTGCACACTGTGGTGGTACGACTGGGGGCCCTGCTGGTTCTGATGCTGACGGTGGGGAACTGGTCTGATGTCCTCCATGTCCTCGTCTCTTTCCTGGGCGAAGCTGTGTGCCTGTTGTCCTCGCGGGACCTGCTGCAGGTCGTCTTGAAGGTCTGTGGCAAAAAGGCTTCATTTGTCCGTTTCGGGGCAAAGGAATGGAAACAGGAGTTCAGAACATTAATGGACGTATTTACCCACCCCATCAAAATAATATGTAACAAATATATTGACTTATCACTAATATGGACATGTCTCCCATCTAGGAAGCGCAAGAAGAAGAGGCCAACATGAGAAAATATGGACAAAGCTCCCGCTACAGAAAAAGGGACCACACAAGTAAAACGCTATCAAAAAACAGCTGATGAAGTCTCCTTCCAGTGCAGCGTTAATAAATATACACACGTTTCATATATATCTTCAAGTATTGTGACCGAGGCATGACACCTCTTGTGGCGTCCTAATTTACTCACATGTCTGGAAATGACATTTATGGCGCCCCCTGTGGGTTGTTCTCAAAATGCATTGGAAGTCGCGCTAGCGTACTGTCGTGGCCAAGAGTTCTGACAACGACGCGAGCGGAGCCTCGGTGAACGTCAGTAATCCGTTCCAGAGGGTCCGACTCAAACCAAAACGGACTCTAACCAAAGCAGATAAACTCATAGAAAATAACGTTAATCTAATGAATCCATAACACAAAATGAACACATTTTGCTGCAATCAAAATTTGCAAAAACGTAAACTAACCATCCAATTTCTATGCCGCTTATCCTCATTTGTGCAAAAATGTGAAAACATTCTAGAATCAATAAATGTAACTTGCCGGTTTAATATAATGGGACACACACCTTCCAGAAAGTTCAACATTTGTCTCGTCAGACCACCAAGTATTTTCCCAAAGGTCTTGGGGGATCATCAAGATGGTTTCTGGCAAAATTGAGACGAGCCTTAATGTTGTTGAGCAGTGGTTTTGGTCTTGCAGGCCGTTTTTGCCCAGCGTCTTTCTTATAGTGGAGTCATGAACACTGACCTTAACTGAGGCAAGTGAGGCCTGCACTTCTTTGGATGTTGTGGTGTCTTTTGTGACCTGCTGGATGAGTCATCGTTGGCGCTTTTGGGGTCATTTGGGTTGTCTGCCATTTTTGGGAAGGTTCAACACTGTTGCATGTTTTCACCATTTGTGGACAATGGCTCTCACTGTGGTTGGCTGGAGTCCCAAAGCTTTAGAAACGGCTTCATAACCTTGTGTGACATACATGAAAGAAAAAAAAAACCGAAATGGGACACTTTTCCACACCACTGTGTTGTATTTGTAGCAATTAACTCTGCACACAGTATGATACGCGTGATCGATACCACGTCAGCCCAATGACATTTTGTAATAAAGGAAGAGAAGATAAAGGAATGCTGGGAAATAACAAGTGGGCATGATTTCCATAGATAGCATCTAGCATGTCGTCTGGAAGGAAAGCTTATCACATGCTCATAAAAGCAAAAGAAGAATAAACTGACGTGTTGTTGCGCAAGCATCGCATGACTTTCTGTTTAGGAAGTGGCCCAAGCGGGGTTGATTCCTGGTATCCCGTCGGCCCGGCTAAAGTAAGAAAAGGCTCCACGTGTACGTCCATGGTAGTATATCACACGCACAACCATTGCTATGACTCTACAGTGGATCCCTACTCCGCCACCTACTGGCATCACCTCTTGCTCAGATGGCATAAGCTCTAACTTCCCCATTTCCCCACAGGTGGGATTTTCCCGTAATGCTACCTGTCGGCCTTTTATGGCGTGGCGAGGAGGTGCTGCTGCCGGTGAGAGAGTGCAAAGGAGTGGCCTCCTGCAGATAAAATCGCCTTCCTCGGCCTACGGCGTGAAGTCCACTCTTGCGGGCTGAAGAAAAATCGGGAAAGGGCGACAACTACTTCATGTCTCAGGTAGTATTACTGGGATGCCACCCATAGAACGCAATCCTTAAAGCATTAGCACGGTCTTTATAGGGAATACAGAGCAGGGGTTCAATTGTGTGCGCATGACGCCGTCTCGGAATACTCAGCAGGCGTATGACGCATAAGATTTAGCTCGGCGGAGACATGAAAATGTCTGATGTTGATCAGGAAAACTAAAATGGCCTCTTTCTATGTCTTTGAGATTGCTAGATGGTTAACGTTTTATTGCAAATGTTTTTGTCATAGCCTCGGTGGGCTTTTATTTTCATAAAAAGACAAGGAGCCTGACATTTTATGTTGACAATAAATGTTAGCATCGTAGAAAAAAAACTACTGGCACTGAAAAACAAAACATGGACATTAATTAGTTATTTAGATATTTTTGTAGGGCTGACAAAAGATTACAATTTTTTCATCAAATTAATCAGTTTTCAAATGAATTAATCATGGTTAATCACCATTTCCCATTAGGTGTGAAATACGCCCATTTTGCTGTATAAATAGAAATGACAGGACACAATTTTATATATATATATTTTAATATTTACATTTATCATGTATTATATAGTACGAACAGCTCTAAATGAACTGAACATTTAAATCAGGCTAAAGGATACCACTTGTCACTTAGGTTCCCTAAGGATCACATTTACTGTGACACTGCTCGGGCAGAAGTTTTATTACATCTTAAATGGTTTTATATACTCATATTCAGTCTACTTTGTTTGGCTATTTAATATGCTATTTAGTAGGCTATCCAGGAAAAAAACAAAGACCTGCTATTGCGTGAGTTTATATTATTTATGTCATATGTCTGATTATATCCACTATATTGGGTAATACAAATGTAAAGGTGACTATAGGGGTGTTATTTCATTTCTTGAGGGCTCTAATGATGTTGAAACCGGATTTAGAGGATTGTAAACAGTTTTTCTATGCCATAAATGCAAAGATTTTCTTTTTATTATTAGAAATAATTGACAAGGGATTGCTGTATTATGTAACATGAAGCGTTGCGTTCAATTTACTGTTTTTTTTTCCACTTTCAACTTAATGTCCGTGTATTGCATTTTTTTCCCCATGTAATGGTTTTGTTTTCCACTGTGATGCTTTTTCAATCAACATTTTTTTCATCAGTGCACAGAACTTAATGGCAGTGTTCTGGCTCCATATTTTAATGGCTCCCATTTCAACCAGGAAAACCATTTGGAAAGACATGTGCTCTCTTCACAGTAAGAACAATGGCCTCAGAAGAATCAAACAGGAAGGTGTCCTCGGTCTTCATCAACCTCTCACGTCCTCACCAAACCAAGGTCGAACAGCACAGTGGGCCCAAAAAAGGCTGGGTTCATGCTGGGCCTTCCCCAAAGACCTTGTTGTCTAAGAACCCTGTACCTACAAGGCCTTCCCACGAGTCTTTGGGGTCTGAGAACCCTGCACCCCTCCGGTCGACACACAGCACAGGGACTGTGTGGGAGAACAGAAGGGATGCTGCAGGTATTTATGACGCTTTCTCTAGGGTTTAAAGTCAGATAGACGTATGAATGTATTAGAAATGTATGAATGTGTAGCTTTTTTGTGTTTTTTTAGAACATTTGTTTTCTCTTCTGAGGTCCTGCTGCCTTCTTTGCTTGTTAATAATTTACTACTATTATTTTGTGCACCAAATTATGACGATCCCTGAGCTGTAACATTGAAAAAGCTTAAAATAGAGGTGTACAAAGTGTGGGCCGGGGGCCATTTGCAGTCCAAAGTACTTTCCAAAAGTCTGTTTTAACAATAAAACAGCAACAGTAGCAAAAATATTACAAGAATAAAGTCAAAATATTAAGAGAAAAAATGTACTGTAATGAAAAAAAAATTATTATTTTAGAATAAACTCCAAGTGTTACGAGTAAAAATAATGTCGTTTTAGTAGCATAGAGTTGAAATAGTTTTAAGTTATTTTTTAAAGTGGCAATATTACAACTAACGAAGTTGTCGTTTTTGGAAAATGATTATATGGGAACAAAGTCCAAATATAACAGGAATAAAGTCATAATATGACAAGAACATTTACAAAGAATCTTGAGGAAGAAAGAGACAAGTTGATAGCAATAATATGCTTTTTTTTCATGAAAAGGAGCCCGATCACACCGCCACGCAATAGGAAGATGTTATTTGCATCACTCGCGCTCAGATAAAAATAACACACAAGCGTAGTTTTCTACAAACCTAAAGAGTTTCATTTTTTTGTTTTTCAGGCCAAATAGATGTCTTCTCTCCTGTTTCTCCATCTCCTTTTCCTCCTCTTCCTCCTCCTCCTGCCGAGATGCCTTCATACTCCCCAGACCCAGTAACCCCACCAGCCCCACATTCCCCTGTCCGGAACCAACACCCTGTGACCTCGCAGCAGCCCCCACACTCCAGAAAAGAGGTAGGCACTAAAACGCTATTGTGCAATGTGCTGCACTGTGTTGTAAACTGCACATGTAGTACAGAAGATTGAGATAAGACGGGTCAACAAAGTGACAACAAGGTTCAAGTGGGCCGAGAGCACCGCGGACCGAGTATTTGTATGTTTCTTTATGTCTGTTAATGTGTATAATTATGTTTTACGTTGCTCATCGGTGACAAGATGTTTATATAACATGTGTAATGCTTAACAGCCTTGTCGCTATCGTGGAATAGTGTTAAGAAGACATTATGTAAACAAGACATGACTTGCTCTGTTCTGTGGGAATTTTCCCGTAGTGATTGTCTTGTTTTTTTGTTTTTGAAGGTGTTCCTTCAAAGCAGTCATCAGTGAAAGGATCACTGCAAAAAAAAAAAAAAACAATGGATAAAGTTGCAATTTTTGGAAAATTACGTTGGGGTAAAATGTTATATTTTGAGAATTGAATAAAAATATTATGGGAATAAAGTCATAATTACAAAAACAACATATCCGAGAAGGAAGGACAAAAAAAGCATAAATGCACAATTTTTTTTTCATTTTACGAAAATAAAATCAAAATATTAAGAGAAAAGGGTTGTAATTTTATAAGAATAATGTGACATTGTGAGGAAAAATAACATAATTGAACTAGTAAAAAAAATCATGTTTTTTAAAGTAATAATGTAAAAAACAACAAATGAAGTTGTCATTTTTGGAATTAGGTTGGGGGGTTTTAAGTTGAAAGAATAAAGTCAATATATAATGAGAATAAAGCTTATCCATTTTCTATGCCGCTTATCCTCATTCATAGTTACAAAAAGGAAGTTGAAATAGAAGGCAAAAAAAACCCCAGCTGATTTTACAAGAATAAAGTCAAATATATGAAAATAAATGTTCTCTAATGAGAAAAAGTTGTAATTTTACACGAAAAATGTTGTAATATGTATAATGTACATCATATTATGAGGTTTTCTGCAGCTTTCTCTTTTGGAAAGGAAAATAGACCAACAGTATCACTCTGATAATGAGAACATCCAGCATCAACACAACGTTTGGGCACGACTACTATTTTGATGAAAAATATTGTTTTGAAGCGTTTTTATGACTTTCTTCATACTAAAAAGTTTACATACATTTATACAAGTAAAAAAAAAAACCTCTCCAAAATATGGTCTCTCTTGTAATTGCAGTAATAATCAAATACAGATAATTTTGGTACTCTGGACTGAACTAAAACAGGAAAAGTTTTTTCTGGTTGAATTTGTGATTTTGAGATAAAAAAGTTTGTGTGTGATTTTAAACTGACTCTCATGCTGTGGTTCTCACTGAAGGAAAAAACAGCACCCTCTAGCGGACATAGTCCTAAAGAACAGTCAAATGGAATCAAGAAAGACAAGAGTCAAGGTAACCGGACCTCTCTTAACATTTGTCAGGTATCGGCATGCGTGCGTATTCTAACCCAGTGTTTTGTTTTTGTGCCGATGCGCAGGCGAGTGTGCCTTCTGCCAGAAGCCCATCCTATTTTCTGATGAAGCGCTAACGGCCCTACAGAAGCTTTACCATAAAGGCTGCTTCAGGTGCAGTTCTTGTTTCAGCCCCCTGGCTGGAAAATACTTCTACCACAAGGAGGAAATCCCGAAATGTGAGAAGTGTCATGAGGTAAACATACAGTACAACCGTGTATTTTCCCAAATGATACTCTAATTGATTAATTCTACTTAAGATTTGTCAGATCAAACCACGTCGACGTTTGGACGTGTCGGCACCTTTAATCGCAGACCGGTTTTTTTGGCGCCCACCATCCTTCGTGTTTTGTGTCGATCACGCCATCAAACGCTAACTTGTCTCTCCACTGTTGCAGGCCAGTCTAGAGATTTGCTGGTCATGTGGCCATCGCATCAAAGACAAACTGCTGCGGGCGCTCCAACGAGCATACCACCCTGCTTGTTTTACCTGTGTGACTTGTAAATGCCAGCTTGAAAGCTTTATCCAGGCGGAGACTGGAGAACTGTATTGTTGCCTGGACTACAACAGGTAAATGAAAGGACATGTTTTTTTTAAATAATTAAAAATAATAACATGTGACCTGAATATAAGACAACACTGAATGGATGACTCCTTTTTTCAATACATTTCTGGGAAAGATATCTTAATTGCTATGATTTTAAAATCAACATCATCACCTGTGTGTGTGACAGGAAGAAAAGCTCTGATGCATGGGGGAGAAATGGTTTGGCACCACCTTAAAGGAAAACTGCACAAAATTTTCATCATCCACAATCCTTATGTGAGACATAAACACACATCTTTCTATTTTTAGTGTGCTCTTAAAGTTATAAAAACAGCGTAAAAGGGGAAGCTAATTAATGCACGTAATGGGACACACCTATTCCACCTAGAAACCCGCTGTTGAAACACCTCCAAAAAAGGTTTTCTGGTTTTGCATTGATTTCACATAGCAACATAGAAAGGAAAGCTACACTTAGCGCTAACTTTTCCAAGAACAAAAACACAGCAGGAGTGGCGGCAGCTCCAATATGTGGTAGCTAGCCGGTATGGTGGGGCGAGGTGTCGCTACATAATGTACGTAGTTCTGTGGCGTAACCATGTCAGTAGCAGTGATAATAATGTCACTGTAGCTTGGTTAACATTGTGTAACGGGACGTGGTTGCCGCTTTTTGGAGTTTTTTTCAGGTGAGTCCCATTACGTGCATTCTTAGCTACCTCTTTTGTGCTGTTTTTATATCTTTCGAACGCACAGAAGAGAGAGACGTGTTCACGTCGCACATTAGGATGATGGGCAGAGTTTTAAAAAAAAGTGCACTTTTCCCTTAAGAAAAACGTCTTCCATTGATGTCAATAAGATACAGATTATTATACATTAATATGATATGATGATACTTGCTGACATTTGTATTGGTTTTTTTAATGTTAAGGAAGCACGCTGAGAAGTGCAGTGTCTGTCAGCAGCTCATCGTCGACGCCGATGGAAGTCTTCTAGAGTACATTAAATATGACGGACGCCACTTCCATCACGAGTGCTTCAGATGTGAGGTATGTGCATTTCTGGAGATACTGACCCTCATACAAACAAAGTGTCATTTCCGTCTTTCTTAGAACTGTTTCATACTCCCTGCAGGTCTGCGGCTTCAAGCTCTGTGTTGAAAAAGAGGAAATAAGCTGCTATTCTTTGAACGGCAAACGCCTTTGCCTCGACTGCAACGAGAGGATGCAGAGTCGCTAAAACTGATGTCCTCATGATTAAGAATCGTCCACCGGCTTTCACATTTATTTTATGTAATCATGCTTCCTTTATTTGATTGGTTTTTGTATTTAGATCACAGAAAACCTGTTGATGACTTTCTAAGTACAATGTGTACCCTTATTAGAGCCCTCTAGACATTAAATAACAACCCTATAGTCACCTTTACACTCATATCACCCAATATAGTAAATATAATCAAAGAAAATAAGCTGTTTAAAACATAAATAAGACTCGTGCTCGTGTGTATTTCAGTGAATGGCTTCAGGATGGTGTCGGGGATTCTGAGCTTAGGTACGACCACAGCAGTAGCCTGCGTTGTCATTATTATGATGTTGATGTTGTGAGATAAATCATTAGAAATAATAATAACTAAAATAATATTTGTGTTCAATTACAGCATTTTGTGCTTGAATATGCTTCTTTATTGGCTAATAATAGTAAGGTTTTCTTAAATATATGTATTAAAAAAAAAAAAAGCCGTTGAAAAACCTTGACAACTTGAGGGGCCGAGGGGCGGCCGTAATCATAATTTGTTTTTTCTATAATGCTTTTTTCGTTAGTTGCAGTGATACCCCCAGGATTAAGCATGACGTACTGAAATATCAACACTTTCGGTATCAGCTCTAAAACTGATACTGAAATCTAAATATTCATACTTTTGACTCTTCAGTCATTTGGGGTGATGATTGTCTGACGGTGGTAAACTGAGACATGTATACATTTATTTTAATGCTTTTATTATTTTACTTGTAAGTATTTTTTATTGTTTAAAATACGTTTTCACATATTTTTTATGACTGTGTCATCTTGTTTTTTTCTGTTGTATATCACCTTGGCTGTATTTAAATCAACCATGCTACCTCAATATACTTCATGGTTGAAAATAAATAAGTACATTACTTAAATCCATTATTAAATTATTAATATCAATTATGACTTAACTGAATTGTTAATTATTTGATTTGATTTCTTTATGTAATTACAGTTTGTGTTTAAATTAATTAAAGTTAATAATTGGTTTAATTATTAAATTAATTAAATGTCTGCGTGTAAAGTATCAGGTCGATATCTGGAAAGTTTTGATCAGGTTTGTATTATTGATGACATGTGATATATTAAAACAGTTACATGCCTAAATCGCTGTGTCTTGTATGTCCTCCCCAAAAAAACAATTTGTGAAAAGTTTTGATGAAATCTATTTGTTTTCCTCTCGTCTTTTCCTTTGTTTTGCTACTGTCGTCCTGAATCATTATGCACATGCGCAGTAACATGGAATAGTCCATTGCACAAGAAGGGTAGGTAGATTACGCGTTTTGAAGTAATTTTGAATTACAACTAAAACAGTCAGATGTACTTCAAATCGAAGATGGAAGTTTTTAAGGGACGTTTTATGAGTCCGAGGAACTTTTATAACTGAACACTGACCTGAACACATCGACAGGAGTGCAATTCCAACACCATAAATACATCGAGTCCCTTCACTTTATCACTTCCTGGTTGTCGGCAGAGGACTGCGAGATGCATTCACTGACTCTCCAAACGTCACATTTTTTTTTGTCATGCGTACAAGTGTAGTCTAAATAAACAGAAAGACAAAAAAAAACCAATAAAGGGATACTCTTATCACTCACTTTGTGATTCTTACGTGGAAGTACAATTTGCTGCATTGAAGTATGCTCGGAAATTCCACCAAACACGCTTAAAATAATTAATTCGCTTGAATTTTTGAACGCAACCCTTCGTTGCTCATAACACGTTTAAAGTGTAATTCAAACTAGATATGGGTAAATAAACGTTAAGACATGTGTGCTTGTTTTAGATTCCCAGTTCAATTGGAGTTGTTAATACATCCAAATATATATAATCTTGTCATTTATCTTTCTTGCAATAAAATACACGAGCATATTTCAGACATAGTTGCAAATGACGATGAATCACGATTACAGTGTTGCATTATTATTTTTTACAGTGCAGTGTTTTGTTTATACAAACACGGAAAAGTAGCTTCCCGGAAAGCTACATTTAAACACGGCTACTGGCTGGAATGGTCTGATCAGGTATGTACTACTCACCCTGGGAGTAATTTTGGCACTCCTGTGATTCCATACAAATCAACAACACTCGGTGGACTCTCGTCCTCCCTCCCTGAGTGGCACGCGCATTCAGCGAACGCGCAGCTCGCTCTCATCTGCTCGCGCGCGCCCCCGTGCCTGTGTGGAGGACGCAGCGGCTAAAGCTACACGACAGCTAAAGCACAGCCACGCTAGCAGCGGGCGAGCAGGCCCGCGTCTCCTCGGAATACATCGTCGTTCATTTTGTTCCGACGGACCTCCGGCCGGCTGGGATTAGAAGACGTGCAGGAGCATATGTGTGTGAAGGGGGAAATCATAGCGCAAGATGGTTCGGGAAACCAGACACCTTTGGGTGGGGAATTTACCCGAACACGTCCGAGAGGAGAAAATCGTGGAGCATTTTAAACGGTAGGTTACGCAAGAGGGGCTTCCTCTGTTGGCGGAGCAGCGCGCCATATACCACAGCTAGCCGTCCGCGGCTAGCCTAGCATGGAAGCTAACGCCGCTAACGTTAGCCTGTGTGAAGTTTTAACGACGCGAGGGAGCGGAGTTCATTTTTTGTTTGTTCGACGACACAACACCGAGATTTAGAACACCGCGTCGCACGAAAAAAGACTCGCACGACGCTCCCCTTGACGATATTTACCGAATTAGTCAACTTTTTTTTCCGGCTAACGCCAAGAGGCGAGTCGCTAGCCGCGTAAGCTAGCTCCCAGCCAACCATTTTGTGGCAAGTCGAGCCGTTTGCCCCATCGCCGCGACACAAACCACTGCGCGCCTTAAACGGCCAACAAATCACACGGCGCTATGCTGCAATGCATCCTAATCCACTTGAGCGGCGCATTCTTCAACCGTGAGGAACATTGACATTCTCTGTCAGTCGCGCGAGCCAAGCGGGCCCGTCGTCCACATACATTAGCGAGCAGTTAACCGCACAGTGATCAAAGTTCTTCCTCCCTCCGCGTCCTGGCTGTTTAAGCACCGAAGCGCTTACATTCCGGGGGTTGGTCAGTCTTGGGAAAGTCGGGGCTCACTTGAGGACCTTGTCAACAAACAGCATCTCAAAAACAAACCCCGACATGAGGCAGAAGCAACATGATGGGTTTTACCTCATGATTGCTAGTATGAGTCATTATTTAAGGAAGAAACAATTAAGCATCACACTATGTTAGGTTAATTGGCGACTCTAAATTGGCCATTAGGTATGAATGTGAGCGTGAATGGTTGTTTGTCTACTGGCGACCAGTCCAGGGTGTACCCCGCCTCCCGCCCAAAGTCAGCTGGGATAGGCTCCAGCATGCCCGCGACCCTAAAGAGGATAAGGGGCATAGAAAATGAACAAACTGCATAGTTAAATATTTTTAAGACAAAATTATTCATATTTGGAACCTTTTTTGTGCAGAGCGGTGTTATAAAATTACAATAATAAAATACACTCTTGACTGAATACAAGTTAAAATGTTTACGGCTTTTTAAAGTACAGCATGTCTTAATGTGTCAGCCTTTTCTGTCTGAAAGGACAATTGACTAACAGATTGCCAATAAAGCATATTTTACAGTTTTCAGAAGCTTATAATGTAAATTGCATTTGATTTCATCCATTTTCTCAGGTATGGACGTGTGGAAAGCGTTAAAGTCCTGCGGAAACGTGGCTCCGAGGGCGGCGTGGCAGCCTTTGTGGATTTTGTGGATATCAAAAGTGCTCAGAAGGCTCACAATGCCGTCAACAAGATGGGAGACAGGGACCTTCGGACTGACTACAACGAACCCGGGTCAGTCCCGAGTGCCGTTCGGGGCCTTGACGACAGCTCCCCCTCGAGCAGTCGAGACGTTACGGGGTTCTCTAGGGGCACAGTTGGACCCGTGTTTGGCCCACCTGTGTCCCTGCACACCAGAGAGGGACGTTATGAACGGAGAATAGATGGGTAAGTGGACATGGTCTCCCAATCGGCGGAAATCTCGGGTATGAGATAGGTGTAACACCTCATCACATAGTTTTATTCCGGAAGAGATGTATACCTCATGGGGGCGGGGGTCACACAAGGTAATCTAGGGATTGTTCCACTTTTCATCATAATCGACTTGTCATGCCCATGGGATTAAACAAATTAACAACACCATTATGATTTCTTATGGTTACATTAATTCATGGTCTTTGTACGGATATTACCACCCGAGAGAGGAATATCCTGGTACGTTCTGGATTTATTTTGTTGGAAATTACCCCTGGGAGCTTTTGGATCTTAAAACCAATTTTTTTCCTCCAGAACATGGGATCTAACTTTTTTTATTTTGACTTCGAGAACTGGAAGTAAATCTCTACCGTGACGGATACACAGGTATTGGGTATTCTATCGTAATCTTTTCAGGACTACCAACCTCTGGTTATTGTTTTGTCCATCTTGGCATCTGTTGATAGCAGGATTATTTTTTTTCCTCCACCTCCCCAACCATTTTTGCATCCATGGATACAGGCTGTTCTGGATCTGGAACTTAATCATTACAGATGTCATCATATTTAGTGACTTTTTTGAGTTTTAGCATGAGTAATAAGTAATAGTACGGAAGTTCTACCAAGAAGGATCCCAACAACCAGCCTGGGAAGTTTATGGAGCTATTCTTGTTTTGGAGGGCTGGCCTTGAAGACACAAGAAGACGCTATAATTGGGACATACCCTCCTGGATGTATGTTGGATGTACTCCTAGTATGGATAGGTGTAGCCGCCATTCATTTGGATTACTTATGTGCGGATGTAGCTGTGTGAGGTTGCTGAAGCCCCCGTCCCTCTAAAATCTACTGACATCTGAAGACAACTTTCCCAAAGTAAAAGCAAAAAAAAAATCAAGATGGGATACGATCCATGGAGTGTGGATTTATGTCATAACCAGCAACTGGGGAAGTAAATTGCCTACCAAGTGTCTACCATTTTTCATATAAAAACCATGACCCGATCCCAGGAATATATTTTTAATCCCTTTCGAGCGGAATTTTTGGAAAGTACCTTTTTGCTCGGATGATCCATTCGGATATATATATCTATACATATATAGATATATATATACTAGCATTATGTTACTGTTAAACTGACCAGGACTAGGCCAAATCATCCTGAGGGTCATCATCTGTATTTTTTTTAAGAGCTTTATGTTTTCTTGTTTTTTTTTTTTCTTGCTCTACATCTTCAGAAATCCATTAAGCAGTTCATTTCTGTAATTGTTTTCTTCCACCAAGTGAAGGGAATTCAGTTGCCTAACAGTGGATTAACTGCTGGCCTTGTACTCCACAGTAATTGAAGATTACAGGGGTGAGGAGAACCATTTTTTTGGCACATTTAGAATCACAGATTTTTCCTGGTTGCTTTTTCATTCCGGCTCTCGCATTCCGACCACCTAGGTTTGATTTGGATTAGTTTCAGTAACTTCTTTCACAACAGGTTGGTATTTCTCTGTCCTCTGTCTGCATACTTATCACCCCCAGTGCTTCTTTTATTGCATCACTTTTAGATAAACATTAGTGTTGCACCTGATAGGAACATGCTTATGTACACTCCTGATCAATAATTTAAGGTCCGTTGAAATGTTGCAAGAATTTACATGCACTTAAGGTTTTCAGTAGAGCTTCAGGATGCAGAAATAAGAAATTGAAGTGAGACAAAAAATGATCATGTAATTTATTGCAAGCATGCATTATTGTGAAACAGGCCGATCAAAAGTTTTAAGACCATAGCTAAAAAAAATGATAAATGTTAAAGAAGGAGTAATGAGTCACTCCTCCTTTCTTGTTAATGAGGTGTAAAATGGGTGTGGGCATGCTTGATGCCAGGAACCTTGCCAGGAGGTTTCCAGAAGGCTAGTGGGAATGAAACTTGCCTTGACTTGAAAATAAACTTGCCTTGCCAGCCGTCCCAAAATATTCTCCTTTGGATTTAGATGAGAACACTTAGGATGGTCTAAAAGAGTCAGCTTATTCCTCTGAAAGAAATCCCTTGAAGTGTTGAAAAAGCCAGTCATTACCACACAGACCAGGGCCTTCAGTGCAACATCGCTATATAGTTGTCTGTCGTTTTGCCCCTGCACAACGTGAAGCTCCATTGTTCCATGGAGGGATCGTGGTGGTGCCGTGTGGAAAACATCTCAGGTGGGATCTCCTTGTCATGCAAGTAACATTGGAAGCCATCAGGACTGAAGAAAACTTTGTTCCACCTTTCAATGTCCCATGTTTGGTGCTCTCCAGCAAACGGCCAGCGTGGTGATGTTGAAGAGGCTGAGGCCTTGGACGACATTTTATCTTCTTGAAAGCCTTCTTAGGCAGTTAGCGTCTTATGGATATTGGACTGCACTTGGTAACAACCTTGGGGCGAGGATGGTCCCGTGTCTCGACGGACAGCCAATAGAATCGTCTGACATGTTTTTGGGTCTACCACTTGACTTTTTTGTTCCATAAGCCTCAGGATGGGTAAAGAAGTTAGAAATAAGAGTCTTAGTGCGTCCAACCTCAACAAGAAGACTTGCTTATGCGGCTCAACAATCCCACTGCCTTCAAAGAGAGAAAGCTTTTTTGCCTTTGCCATCAAGAGGTGATGACAGTGTGAATACCTGACACTAAAACCAATTTAATCCATATGTTTGCCAACATTTTGCCTTTGAACAGCCTATTTTGCTTCAATGCTTCTTTGCAATAAACTGATTTTGGTCTCACTCCCTTTTATTTTATATTTTGAAGCTCTACTTAGAACCTCGTTAAACAGTGAAAAATGTTCATCATTGCAATTTTTCCAGCTGCTCTAAACATTTTGATCAGTAGTGTACAAACCAAGGGGTGTCCACAAAATGTCTTTACAATATAAACATGTATTAAAAAAGCAATTGCTGAGATTGTAAAGGATGGCCCAATTCCTTGCCCACCTTGTTCACGCCTCTTTGGGTCATTGTTAAGATGGCTTTCATCAAAAAGCTCTAATGCCAGATGTGTAATTAATGGTGGCCAAACATTTTAGTGACTCCTTATTTAGTAATAATTTTCACAGACTTGTCAATTCACTTTGCTTTTGTAATACGTGTGAAATTCTAAAGAGATTATATGGACGCCTTCTTTCTAAGTGTTATGTGTGATTTGAATAATTTCAAAGGTGAATTATCTGGGCTGACCAATCATTGTTTTGATTTATTTTTTAGTTAAAGTAAAAGCAGATTCTGACTAAAACTTAATGTTTTTACTGCTTTTTGAAGTCCATTATTGCATAAATGTGCCAGCCGGAGACATTTCTGTTGGAAATAAGAGACAAAAAATTATTGACTGTAATTGATAAGCAATGCTGTGTATTTTACACATGCTACTGGGCCTTTTTCTCAAGTAATGTGTAATTAACATGTATGTCAACTGATTTTATCTGAAAGATGGAGGATTTTTATTTGATGTGGATTAAAGAACCACATTTGCGACGATTAAAGAACCACATTTGTACGATTTTCATTACAGTGTGTAAATTTGCAGAGAGCCATTCTGCACATGAATCCTGCTAACGCGCGCCCTTCTCTGCCCTCTTGTCGTTCCACAGTAGCTCAGAAAGCCGTGAGCGTGCGTATGACCACAGCCCGTATGGACATCACGAGCGCAGTGGCACGTTCGACAGGCAGCGCCACTACAACGCGGACTATTACAGGGAGCGTTCTTTGTTTGCCGCTGCCGGTCCGGGAAGCAGCGCCATCGGGGGGAGCTTTGAGGCGTCAGACCCTCATTTTGACTCTAGAATTCGAGACCCATTTTCTCTCGCGAGTGCGACGCGCCGCGACCTCTACAGAGATGACAGAGGACGGCGTGTTGACAGGACGTACCATCATCGCCGGAGCCGATCGTCCCATTCGTCTCAGTCTCGACACCCTTCTCCCCAGCGCACCGGACAGACCTCCAAAAGTGCTCATTCCCCGAAAAGAGCTCCTCTGTCCCCTGGCAGAGGCCCACGATCTCAATCTCGCAGCAGATCGTCAAGCTCTGATTCTGTGAGCAGTGCCAGCAGTACAGGCAGCGGCAGGTGGGATACAGTGTATATATTTTTGTATTTGTACTTTTCATGATTAAATCTCACTCCCTGATGATACCACTAAAGCATTAAGATTTTCCTTTCCGTTTTTCTAGCAAATGTGACCTTTTACTTTTTTGACCACAGTGAATCCAACAGCAGCTCGAGCGATGGGTCTCGAGCACGCTCTGTTCAGTCGTCAGCTGCACATGCACCACCACAGTCATCAATGGTGCTTGACTCGGACGAGCCACGCAGGAGCTTTGGGATTAAAGTGCAAAATCTACCCGTGCGATCGACAGGTGAGCCCTTATGCCGCTCATGTTGATTAGCTGTAGACCTGTTTTGTTGGTATTATATGACTAAGATGCCGCTTTTTTCCCCCCAGACACAAGCTTAAAAGATGGACTCTTCCATGAATTCAAGAAACATGGTAAAGTGACTTCAGTGCAGATCCATGGAGCCTCAGAGGACCGCTACGGTTTGGTGTTCTTCAGACAACAAGAGGATCAAGAGAAAGCCCTTACCGTCTCCAAGGGAAAACTGTTCTTTGGCATGCTGATTGAAGTCACAGCCTGGAATGGTCCTGGTAAGCGGTAACACATGTGTTTTGCTGTTTGATTATCAAAACATTAGTTTTGATAATAATTAGTCAAAACATGTTGAAAGACAAAACTTTACTGTTTGTGGGATCCTCCCCACCAGGTGTCTGTAATGGGTCATTATTAGGACATACCATTACATTACTGTCACTGCATAGAGTTAGCCATAACATGTCTGACTTCATAGTGAAAAGGAGTTCTCCTCCAATTCAGGGTGGAAGTGGTGTGTTTTTGGCCTCTTTGTCCTTCTTCCCCACTCTTAAGTCATTTCTTAAGTTTTGCATACACTAAATAAAATAATAAATCTAATAATGGTAAGGATTGTATGGGTTTGTCTTATACTCAGGCCAGTATGATAGTCATGCTTATGATACTATCAACATCCAAAAACAGGAGCAGTTGAAAAGGATTATTCACAGATATCACTGGAGGACACACTAGGAGTGACAATATAGAAAATGGATGGATGGATATTGCTTATAGTATTATTTTAAAAAGTAAAGTAAAAGTGTGGTGAAAAGGACTACAACATGTTTTCCATTGTTTACATAATGAATCTCACGGGTTAATGTTCTGGGCTAGCAGTGAAGAATATACTGTAAACTGGAGATTTTGTTGCGTACATGTACGAAATACTAACTATAATTCTGCTCTTAGAAACGGAGAGTGAAAATGAGTTTCGGCCCTTGGACGGCCGGATAGATGAATTCCACCCAAAAGCCACCAGGACGTTGTTCATTGGCAACCTTGAGAAGACGACCAGTTATCAGCAACTTCTTGATATTTTCCAGCGCTTCGGAGAAATTGTGGTAGGAGAAGATTTCGCTGAGCATTTGTTTGCTGTGCATTTGTTTTTGGTCTGTAAATGTTTGCTCAATTTCGCTGTAGGACATAGACATCAAGAAAGTCAATGGCGTTCCACAGTATGCGTTTGTGCAGTATTCTGATATTGCCAGCGTGTGCAAGGCCATTAAGAAGATGGACGGAGAGTATCTCGGCAGTAACAGACTAAAGGTAGGGTTTACTAACAAAATAGTTAAATATTTTGTGTTTTTTATTCAATTGCTTGTTTGTGTTTTTCATTCAATTGCTTTTTGAGTAATTGGCCATGTGTTTTTATTAAAAGCTCGGTTTCGGGAAAAGTATGCCCACAACGTGTGTTTGGCTTGATGGGTTGGCAACCAATATCACGGAACAATACCTCACCCGCCATTTCTGTCGTTACGGGCATGTCGTTAAGGTAAGGGGTTACCAAGTGGTTTTACCCGATAAAAATGCAGTTTTTACTCAACACATGGGCCTAAGCAGTTGTGATGTTTTTGTTTAAAGGTTTTATTAGACCGAATGAAAGGGATGGCCCTCATCTTCTACAACAACACAGATTTTGCTCAGACAGCTGTGAGAGAGACCAAAGGATGGAAGATAGGAGGCAGCAAAATTAAGGTGAAGAATTTTGTTTTTAATTTTTGCGTTGAAAAAAAACTTTGTTTATGCAAAATACCTGATGTGCTCACCATTGATGATATTCTTTTTGTAGGTGGACTTTGCAAGTCAAGAGAGTCAGGTGGCATTTTACAGATCTATGCAGGCATCTGGTCAAGACATCAGAGACTTTTATGAAATTCCCCCGGAAAGACGGTAAATTGCCTAAATTGTTGAACAATTTGAACCGGAATATATTGCCTTCAAAAGTGGTCGGCTAACTGTGTGAATTCCTCTTCCTTTATTCCCTTTTCATGTGACAGGGAGGATCGCAGGCCCCCATACCATGACTTTACAGCAGAGAGGGCATACTACGAGAATTTACGCACATCGGGCCTTTATACAGAGGATGCCCGGAGAGAGTATGCTGCCCGCAGCAGGGACCGTTTCCCTGAATTGGAACATTTTCAGGGGGATCATTTTGACCCGCGTTACCATGAAGACCCACGGGACTACAGGGATTACAGAGATCCCTTTGAACAAGACATTCGAAAATATACATATATTCAAAGAGAGCGGGAACGTTTTGAAGCGGACCGTAACAGATGGAGCCCCTCTCATCCACGGCGGCCCATTACTCCAACGGTGTCGCCGTCAGCATCTGAACGTGCTCCCAGAGAATCGGAGCGACGGGTTTATAGCCAGTCATCTGAGAGAAGCGGCAGTGTGAGCTCACTCTCACCACAACACTTTGAAAAGTCCGAAAAAACCAGCTTGCTGGAGCTTCCCTCAAAGAGTGACAAGAGCGAAAAGAGCAGTCAACCAGAAAGAGCGGTGGGCTCTGAGAAAACCAAACGGACAAAACGAAAAGAGAAAGGCGAGAAAGACAAAACCGAGAGGGTCAAATCAAGGAAAGCAAAGGGACAATCTCCATCCAATCCACTACCAGACACGGAGCTCGATACCACTCCCGAAGGAGCGACTGGAAGAGGAAAGGGATCAGAACACGATGCCCACGAGAGGCAGAAATATAAGGTGGATAATGACTCTCAATTCTCAGGTGCTCACCCTGACCCACTGAAAAGTGAAAAACCCGAAACGGCTAAAGTTGATAATCCCGAAATAGACGGAAAAAGTCGAGTAAAGAAACATCTTAAGTCTGAGACTGGAAGTGAGGGGAAAGAGACAGTGGATTCAGATCGCCTTGCTGCAAGAAAGAGACGCTTTGCTGATTCAAGTGGAAGGACAGTTAATCAAAAACGAAGCAGGCTTGAGGATGACGATGGTAATCAATCCCAAGACCCAAGTGTTGCTGCAGCATATGATAAGGACATAGAGTCTGATAAACACAAAGATGCCCAACGCAGAGATTCAAGAATTAAAATGGACAAAAGTGGAACTCAGAAGGATGCTCAAGAGGATGTTAGAGGACCAAGAGAGAAATCTGAGGGATTGTCTGACCCTTCAGTGTCCAAACGCTTTCCCAGTCACACTTCATTTCGAAGGATTTCACATGAGGGAAATGCAGACCAAGGCCCGACGAGAGAACACGAACAAGGTGCCGTTTTCAAATTTAGTGGTCAGACTGCTGAAACCACCAAAAGCACTAAACAGAAGGAAGATCACGTTGACATTGACCTGTCTCAGAGTTACCGCAAACAGATGGAGCAAAACAGACGGTTGCACCAGCAGCAGCATCGAGAGTTGGACAAACCAGGCAAACGTGACAAAGCAGGAAGTCCACAAGAAAGTGAGAGTGAGGATTTGGAACACCGTAGTCTTGTTCATGAGGTTGGCAAACCACCTGAGGATGTCACAGATAATTTCCCATCTCACAAACTTAAGAAACTAGACCCGTTTGACGCTGATTCAGGAATCAAGAGGGAGCGAGTCTACAGGAGCTTTAGACAGAAAAGTGAAGATCCTGAATGGAACAACACTTCCTCCCCAGGACACCAGTTTTCTCACCATGCAGACGAGGTGTTTGATCATTCTCAGAAAGAGCCAGTCAGAAATGAAAAACATAACCCGGATTTGGAGTTGCTTGTTAAAAGGACGCATACTACGCACACAGACAAATCCAACACTCTTTTACTTGGAACAGAAGAGGAACCACAAAAGAGATGGGAGAACAGAGTGAAGCAAGATTTGCTACCTGACCTGAACTTCTCCAGAAGTCTAAATAAAAATGTCCACAACCGCAAGCGTTTGGAATATGGCCTTTGGCACGATATAGAGCCAGGGGAAGTAAGATCAGACTCCGAAGAGGACCGAGAAGCCAAACCGCGTTCTCCTATGGCATCAACATCAAATTCTTTTTCAGAGAGACCAAGGGGTGAGAGATTTTCAGACCCTAAAACGGCACATCTAGAAAGAAATAAATTTTACTCTTTCGCACTTGACCATACCATCACACCTGATACTAAGGCTTTGCTTGAACGTGCAAAGTCCCTGTCATCATCCAGAGAAGATAACTGGTCTTTCTTAGACTATGATGCTGACTTTGCAAGTTTCCGCAACCGGAAAGATACAGAGAAGATAGAATCGACACCGCGGCCTACACCATCCTGGTACATGAAAAAGAAAAAGATCCGAAGTGGGTCTGAGGACAAACTTGATGATAGGAAAGAGGAGCCAAAACCAGAGGAACAAGAACGAAGGGAGCTATTTGCCTCCCGCTTCCTTCACAGTCCGGTTTTTGAGTTGGACTCTAGACGTCTTCAGCATCTGGAACGAAAATATGAAGAATCCGAGTCTGTTCATAACCAACAAAATAGTCAGCAGCTAACTGGAGAAGGTGAACTCGATTCTGGCCCTGTGGTACTTTTTCACAGTCGTTTTTTGGAGTTTACAAGACTACAGCAACAGAAGAATAAAACCCAGGTGCCAGAAACAAAAGAGAACTTGCCAACAGATGAAATTAAAGTTGGAAAAGAGTCTCCTGAAGAACCACAAGCATCGCAGTCACCTGAAACTAAAGAATCTATCGCAGAGCCAGAAATTAAGCCCATCAGTCCAGCTGAAGAGTTAGTTCTTGAACCCTGTGCAACACCCCCAATCTCCCAGACAGTACTCAAAGACTTTACTCCTACAGAACAGACCCATCAGTTGCCCATTGAGCCACCACCTACTGTACATTTCATTAAACAGGAAAGGGAAATTAAACTTGAACCTGTGGATTATCCCCCAAACGAGACACCTGAGAACCCTCATTTGGAAGCGCCACCTGTCAAGCAAGAATCCAGTCATTTAAAGGATAGTTGTGAACTTTCTCCATCTGAAGTTAAACTGGATGATGTTACAGAATATGCCAAACCTGACGAAGAAGAACATAGCAATTCTCAAGCGTTTGTCAGTCGTTCAGAACCAGATCTAAAACCTGAGGCATTACCGCCACAAATGTCTGGAGCCACAAGCCCGACACGACAAATTTATGAAGAGGACTTGAATTTAGTCAAGAAAGAGGTTTCCGAGCCACAAGTAGAAAAAACACTCAAAACCACGCCTGTCGAGGAATCAAACATTGAGTCAAACCAATCTCCCCATAAGGAGTATAAATCAAAGGAAATGAAAAATAAAAAGTGCAAACAAACCCTGGCTGAAGCCTCTTTGCCTGCTGTGGTTTGCGCATCTGCGCCTGAAAAACAAGCAACGCGTAAGAGTGAGCGCATTGACAAAGAGAAGCTGAAACGTGGATCCTCTCCAAGAGCAGAATCCAAGTCTACGAGCAAATCGCCGGTACATGGGTCAGATGCCGATGTTTCAGAGCAGAGCATATCATCAGGCAGAGCAAGACGTCGGAATGTGAGATCCGTGTATGCGACCCCAGTTGAAGACGATGTACCGTGTCGTGTAAAGGATGTTCAAGAGTCCCCACGCGCAGCAAGGAAACGTGCCGCAGACAAAGATCCATCACAGCAACCGAGTATTGAACAAGATTCACCTGCTCCAGCTCCTACAACTAAACGGGGCCGACCTCCCAAGAATCGTAGGCAAGGCGAAGATTCCTCAACAGTTAAAACGGACAAAATTAAAATAGAAACCAAAGATGTAGAATTAAATGAACCTGAGAGTGGTGAGAAGATCCCTAAAACGTTCAAGGGGAAATCCTCTCTCAGCAACACAAAAGGTTCATCTAGTCAGCTGTCTGCAGCTCAAGTGTGTGGTCCAACAAGGAAAGGAGAAAAATCAGTGTTGACTGAGGGCATTGATCAAGAAGTGGATGCCACAGATGACCGTGCTTTGGATTTGCTGGGCTCGTGTACAGCTAAAGAAGAGCCGGCATCCAAAGTGGACCACAAGAAAGAGGAAAAAGACAAACATAAAAGAGAAACGGCCAAAGACAAAGAAGTTCTCAATGAAAAGACATGTGAAGGTAAAGCCAATGGAGAAGAGGACGATTCTCTAATGTTAGAAGATAAAAGCACCTTAGAAAAGATTTGTAAAGGAAAAGGCAAGTTAACCAGGACCTCAAAGTCTCCCGTTCTCAAAAACCTTAAAATCAGGCTAAATGTGAAAGAGGTGAAAGATCATGTATCAAAGTGTACCAGCCGAGGGGGGAACAATGATGAAAATGAGGCTTCTGTGGAGAAAAAGGAACACCTGGAAACATCTAAAAGTTTGAGTTCACATGAAATGGAATTGGAGCAGGCCGTGGAGAACATTGCCAAGCTCACAGATCCGGCTTTTCCAACAGAACCTCAAACGCCGACCGGCCCACTCACAGACATAAAAGGTTACTCGGAGGAAGAAAAACCTAATCCGGCCAGTGAGACAGAACTCATTGCTGCTATTGACTCCATCACTGCTGAGGATGCAGCTGTCCCCTTAACCCAAGCAACACCTATAAGCGTAGATGTTGGTTCAGAACCAGAGATACAAGAGTCTGTTCAGCCAGCCAAGGAAGAGGAGTCTGAAATGAATACTGTTGCCATCCAGGAGGAGCCTCTCCTACCAGCAACGCCCAAAAAGGGCACCAAGGGAAGACCTAAAACACCCAAACGCCCTAAAGGCCAAAAGCAAGTACGGAAAGATTCAAAAGAAGATCATCCAAAAAATGAAGGGACACAAACTGTTGTAGCTCATAGCACGATGTCTGCTCTAAAGATTGTCCCAGAAGTTACTCCATCTTCAGCTGCCGCTGCCGTTATTACTCCCACTACTTGGAAGCCAGAACAAGAGCCTTCAACTTTCAAGTCTGCAGACACCAAAATTGAGACGGAGTTGTCCACTGAAGAGAAGATTCAACCTCTCAAATCTGCTTACCCCCTGTCCAACAGTTCATCCTGCGCAAAGCCTCAACAGATGCCACCCGACTGCAAATCCTCTTCTTCCCTGTCACAGTTGGCAAACAGACCTAACATTAGACCCATTCAAAACAGTAGAGCGCCTGTTTCTCCACCAGATTGGTTCCACCAGTCTGTAGATACTGGCGCTCCCTCTTTACATGTCTTGCCTTCTGCACCCAAGGAAATCCAACCTTTGCCCGACTCTGAAAGCATGGATATTGATCGCAGCACAAGTGATCTGAGACAAATTCTTTTGAAACACAAAAATGTTCCTCTGCCAGGTAACAGTTATGTCCCCACCAACCTGCCCACGGTCCAAGATCAGAACCTTCCTGAACGTAGTACTCCGATAGCAGTTGTGCCCAGTAAGTCACCGCTACCCGACGGCAGAATGTTGTCCCAGTCCGTACGAGCACCAGCTCCACTGCCGTCTCCCGAGACCAAGTCTGTGATCTCAGTCATTGCTTCCACTGCAACCTCTGTCATCAGTCGTGTATGCAACCCCCCTGAGCATGAAGACAAAGTCAACCTCAATATTGGGAGCCAGGTTGCAGACATGGGCCTACCCAAACCCAACTATAGGCCCAGCAAAGACGATATCGGTTCATACCATGGGCCGATGGTTGGTGATGAAGGGGGAAGTATCACACGCTTCATTGTCGAGAGTTCTACTCACGGAACAGGATCTTGCCCAGGCCTTCGGGTGAATACGTCTGAAGGAGTGGTGGTACTGAGCCACTCGGGACAAAAGACAGAGGGACCACAACGGATAAGTGCCAAAATAAGTCAGATTCCACAGGCGACACCAGGTGACATGGAGTCTCAGCAGCTGGTATCAATGCCCCAAATTAAACAGGAAATGTACAGTCATGTTCAGTCAGGTCTTCAGAAGGGGTCTCTGGCGCCAGATCACGGGTATCCTGGTAAGACACAGTCTGCTGTTAAACAAGAAAGCGGTAGTTTGGAAAAAATGGAACCTTCCTATCACACAGGACCTCAAGGAGTAGTGAAGCGTCTCACACAGGGGGTTGGTAATCAAGTCATAAGCCCAATGTACCATCAAGATTACCTGTCGTCTAAACATCCCAAGAAAATGGACTGCGGTGATCCACACAGTGCAGATAGCGCTAAAATACCGTGGACCTCTGCTATAAGTCCGGCAATAAGCCCCCATCTGCCCTCCCCGCCGGGAAACCATGTAGGCTTTGTTACCACTTCTGGAGACAGACCTCCTTCGCATCTTAGCGGGAAACAGGAACCACGATCCCCACGCAAGTCAGGTCACCCACACTCCCCATTCACCAAGGTGCCCTCCCCCATTGGCTCATCATCGCCTAAGAGCATTCCAGTCATGTTGCCCACTGGTCATCCTGCCATGCAGCAGTTTATGACAAGTGTGCATCACCCTGAGCAGTCTGTCATCATGCCACCTCACAGCGTGCCTGGTGGCTTAGGCCGCATGTCTCCTCACCGCGCCACACAGTCAATTCCGGTGGGGCACCTCGTCCAAGGAGACGTTCGAGTCAATACCCCGCCGCTCTCTGTGGTGGGCTATGGGATGCATGGCGATTCTCTCACATCTCCCTGGTCTGGTTCCATGCAGCAACGCCCACCATCGCCGCAGACTGTTGGCAGAGAGAAGGTTCTCAAGGTGAACCCCGGTTCCCTGAGGCCTCACGATGTCGACCCCGAAGAATCGAGGCGCTTCCACCAGCAGGGGCGACAGGCTGCCACACAATTAAAACAAGAGACCATGCAGTCGGACGCTCGAGGTTTTCGGAGCAACGTGTCAATGGAAGCGTATATAGCGCAGAGAGAGATGCGCGCACTCCTGCACCAGCAAGGAGAACGCTCGTCCACTGACCCTCATTCAGGGCACCTTCAGGAGACTCATCCCCCCACCTCTGCAGCCTCCAGCTTACCCATGTCGCTGTCACCAAGGGCACACGTTCTACCTAAAGGCGTGTCTGAGAAAGATCTAGCAAAGTCTTTGGACTCAAAGAGGCCCCACTCCCCTCTCGCCAAAGATGGATTAATGGCCATCCGGCACCCCGGGCCCGCAATGGCATCTCCCCAGAGAGTTACACTCATGCCACCGGGACCAGGTGGCGCCTTCCCGGATTATGCTGGGATGTACTCAAACCCGAGAAGCATCCATTCTCAGATGCCGGAGGCGACGCATGTTGGACATGCCCAACCGCCGCTGAACGTCACGCCAACCATGGTGAGTTCGCTGCAGTGAAGTTGGCCGCTGTGCTGTTTGCAGGCTAGTAGAAGTGTTGTTACCTTGTTAACACGTTGCTTACCCACGGTATCCTCAGGGCGCCGACCTCCAGGCTAAACCAGATGGCAAGATTGCGCAGCCCGTTAACATGGTGCAGTTGCTCACGGTAGGATCTGAGAAAAAAGTCTTTTGGACTTTGTTCTTCCCCTTTGTTGTTCACCAACGTCCGCATCCTTGTCTTTGCAGAAATACCCCATCGTGTGGCAAGGTCTCCTCGCACTGAAAAACGACACGGCGGCAGTCCAGTTGCACTTTGTGTGCGGCAACAAAGCTTTGGCTCATCGGTCCCTGCCCCACCAGGAAGGCGGCGCCTTGCTCCGAATAGTCCAGCGGATGAGGCTGGAGGCCTCCCAGCTGGAGAGCGTCGCCAGACGAATGACGGTACGTTGCGACCGACTCGGCTCGCGGGCCCACTCGTCTTTTTCCTGTCATTTCATTCTTCCCGTGGATTTGCGTCGCTGCAGGGGGAGTGCGACTTCTGCCTCCTGCTGGCGCTTCCCTGCGGACGGGATCAAGACGACGTTCTGAACCAGACTCAAGCTCTTAAGGCCGCCTTCATCAACTACCTGCAGGCAAAATTGGCTGCTGGTATCATTAACATCCCCAATCCGGGTTCCAATCAGGTGATCGCCTTTTATTCTGTTAACTGGTGTTTTCCGTAGGCGCCATGGCTGATGTTTTTATTAACTCCATGGCAAATGTCATGAGTGGTTAGCATCCAGCCGCTTTGTCTAGCTCTGCATGCGCCTTTAAATGTTGCTCCCAATCTGTTGGAGTGAAGGTGACACGTTACCTGCTGTACACGAGGTACTCGTCAGTGCTGAGTTGGTGGTCTGTTGGCGGCCTAGTGGTTAGCACGGCGCTCTTTGTCAACACAAAGCCTGCCCAATCCCGTCCACTTTGTAATTTTGGTAAATAAATGCCAAGTTATTGTTGTGCTCTGTAAGTGGAATACATGTCACGTATACGTTGTAGTGACTCGTATGTCTTTTGTTTTCCTCCAGCCGGCGTACGTCCTCCAAATCTTCCCCCCGTGTGAATTTTCCGAGAGCCACTTATCTCAGCTGGCCCCCGACCTTCTCAACAGGATCTCCAGTATATCTCCTCACCTCATGATTGTCATCACGTCCGTGTAACAGTCACTGCGAAGGGGGATGGATGGTTGGATGTTCTCACACAAGAGCCTCAGGAAACCAGAGGAATATATCACTTTTCCCCCCTCCTCCTCTTCCTCCTTTTTGTCATTTTTATCTGGTGTTTTTTGTCCTTCTCAAAAGAACTCAGGGATGGACCAAACCAGAATCTTTTCTTTTCACCATTTCTGCTGTATTTCTATTTATTGGAGTTTTCTCTCGAGGAAAAACCCCCATCAAGATTCTTGATGAGGAAGAGCGAGCGACTGCCTGGATGGGCTTTTATTAATTTCTGCAGTTTCCGTGAGAAGAGGATGGAAAGAAAAGACCTTTTCATCAAATGATTTGAAAAAACGCACAGATCGCGTTCTTTCTTTTAGAGGAGGAATAGACAGAGGACCACATTTTAACTCCAGCAGCACAGTTGGTTTAGTTTTCCACACTACTGAATCAGTTGTCACATCAGTCCCGCTCCTACATTTTCTTGGACGCTTTGCTTTGGGACAATTTTGAAATACAGGACTTTGTACATATTTTAAATATTTAAACTTTGATAATGGAACTTGGGGAGAACCCTGGCCGAGACTTGAAGTCTGGGATCGTACCAGAACAGCAGCGTGTGGATACAGATGGCTATTCTTCAGTTCTTGTTTTGCTTTTGGGTGTAAATACTTGGAACACAAGAAGGTTAGCAAACTCCCCCGTGGAGTCTGCTGATGGCACTTCATATTTTGTAAGTCAAATAAAAACAAAAATCTACAGCAAAAACTAGAATCCTTTTATTATTCAATCTTGAAATAGAATTGACATAAAACAGCAGGAAAGTCATGTGATTTTTTTGAAGTTCTACATGAAACGTGTGGAGTGTTAATGTTTCAAATCCACGCTGGAACCAAACAAAGCCACGAGCTGCTCCTCGTACTGGGAAATGTTCCTCTTCATGATCTCCTTACACGGACCCAGCAGCCGCTCGAATGCCTGGATGTCGATCACTGAAACACACAACCACAGCATGCTTTATTATAGAGGATCTTTGACCAGCAGGTTCTGCAGTGCTCCTGTCATATAGAGGATCTTTGGTGTTTTTGCAGTAGCTCCGACCGACTGACTAGCGGTTTGGCCGTAGGTCCTTAAAAACACCACAGCTCTTGTCAAATGGAGGACCTTTGCTGTTGTTAAAAAGCTATTGGAAAAACGATAGTGCTCCTTAAACATGCAATGCCTGTCATATAGAGGATCTTGGAGTGGTGTTTTGGCAGTACTTTGAAAGCAGCACAGCGCCCCTGTCAAATAGAGGATCTTTGACTAGCATATATGCAGTATCTTCTTAAAAACACTACCGCACTTCTGTCATAAAGAGGATCTTTGCTGCTTTCGAACTACTGCCAAAGCACTAGTCAGAGCTCCTGTTATGTAGAGGATCTTTGACTAGCGTTTTTACAGTAGGTCCTTAAAATCACCACAGCATTCCTGTCATATAGAGGATCTTTGACTAGTGTTTTGGCAGTACGCCCATGAAAGAATACACTTTTTTTCTTTTTTTTTTTTAGACTTTGCTCATCATCCACAATCCTTATTAGACATAAGCACACGTCTTTTTCTTTTCTGTGGGTTCAAAAGATAAAAAAAGAAGAGGCCGCTCGTAATGGGACACACCCATTCTGCCGTCTGAAAAAACCTCCAAAAAGCGCTGACAATGCCCATTTACGTAATGCCAAGCTACAGCCACATTATTATTAGGTCCAATAACTAATTTCCTTGTGTAGTGACACCTCACCACATCACGCCGTGTAGCTACTAGCCGGCTAGCGACACTCCCTCAAAAAGCTGTGTGCTCCTCTCATATAGATGATCTTTGACAAGCAATTTCACAGTGTGTTCTTAAGAACTGTGATCGCGTTATATCTAAAGGATCTTTGCCCAACATAAAAACAGCAGGGTGCTTGATTTGTGTCGTCATGGTGCTTCTGTTGCGATTTATGAGTACAGATGTGCTTGATTTCAAACATCAATAAAGGTCTTATGATGGGGGCAGTTTGACACCGGAACAGTGGATAATATGTTTGGAACTCTAGAAGCTTGGACTGAGGAGGACTTGAAAGTACCCAAACATTTGGTGAGTCCAACAGCGTAGACGGAAGCTGCACGAGGTTTGTTGGTGACCAGAGCCAACTCCCCGAAATATTGTCCTCGGGAACAGCGGGCCACCTCCACCTCCGCGTGGTCCTGCTGGCCTGCCTTTGTCTGGACACACACACACACACACACACACACACACAGGTGTTTTTGTGAAATATGAGTACCCATGACAGGAAAGTGACTTTTGGGTACCTGCCTTTCCAAAGGTCCTAGAGGGCTGGGAATCAAACAGTTAGTTTTTAGAAACATGTGACCTGTTCAGATTTGAGGTATTTTTGGTGAAGCCTGATTTTTACGCGGCATATGAGGACCTTGTCAGGTTTATGTGACGTTCCAGGACAGCATAGTGTTGTCATTTCAGGTTTAGGTGTGTTGTGCGCTCCATAGATACACGCAGCATTTTCAGGTAAGTGACTTTTAAAGACCTATTAGTAGGTTCTTAAGATGTTGACGTTATTTCCGTCTTTTTCTAAAAATGGTTTGCATCAAAACCGCCTTGGGTGGTCTAGTGGGTTGATCTCAAGCTACTGTGAAGGGTTAAAAAGAAGGAGGGTTAGATTGACTGTATCGGTTGCAACAATTTAAAAATTTAAAAAAAAAAAAATAAAAAACAAAAAAAAAAAGAAAAGAAAAAACATGAAGCAATCCGCGCCTTTCTTGCTTGTGTGTGGCCCTTGCACAGACAGACTAAAAGGCTTCCTTGTTTTACTTCCTCTTTAATCATGGGATCCTCTTGTGGATGGAATATTTGATGGCCTGGAAGCGGGTTTGCTGCCTGGTGTAAAATGCAACCAGCTTCCGCTTCTTCACTTTTCCAGGGAGACAAAATACAAAAGGAATAAGGACACAAATGCAGTGGAAAAGTGTACTTTATTTTTTGCTTTAAGTAGAGCACTTTAAAGGAGCTCGGGATGTACCCACTTTCAGTGCAAAGAATCACCCTAAAGTCTCTCCGTTTAAACAAGACGAAAACACAAAAACACAAAAAAAAGAAAAAAAAAAAAAAAGAAAAACAAAAACAAAACACAAGTCTGTCTCGGCTCAGCAATGCCGGGCGTGACGAGAGAACCCGCGGAACTCATGTTAGAGAGGTAGAGAGTCCACTTCCTGTCAAAATGCAATTGATGAGTTAAATTAGCCAAAGGTCACGGATGTGGCCAACCAGGTGACGCTACCATGTGTCGCCATACTCCCGCAAGTAGTATTGGTTAAATGAATTCATGAGTACTTTTGTTTTAATTAATTAATATAAAGGAGTTATCTATTATAGTAATCCTACATATATTTAGGAATCATTCAGAAACAAATCATCTGTTTTTGTCCTTAGCTTCTCTGAGACTGGATGTGTGTGAGCGATGCCCTCCTCTCCGTCTAGTCCCAGATTCTCCGGCCCCAACACGCCCCGATCATGGGAATATCAACGAAAGATCTGAGCGTGAACGATCATGCAGACTTGGGCGGTTCGGACTTCATCAATGTCCGAGGTGTGTCACGCGGCACGTCTGGGTTTGCTATGAATGCTTCCATTCTCCATAAACTCTTCTCCTCCGCCTGTTCCTGCGCTCACTACATATCCCAGTGTCACCTGCAAACATCACAGTCCATGGAGATTCCCGTCTAACCTCGACCCTCAGCCTGTCCATCACCATAGCAAACAAGAAGGGGCTCGGAGATGATCCCTGATGGAGTCCCACCTTCACTCCTCTGTCCCACCTGCAGCACACCTCACTACTGTCTTACAGTCCTCGTACATGTCCTGACTTCCTCATACAATACCACACTTCCTCTCTTGGCATCCTGTCAGAAGCTTTCTCCAGATCTACAAATCACATCAAGCTTGTGGAAGTTCTTGTGTTCAGATGAAGAAAGGCAGCCCTGCAACATGGTGAGTATCCATGGAAGGACATGCTAACTGATGCTATGATTGCACACTATAACACAAATCTTTGTTATTATCATTATGCTCCTCCAAGAAGAGGACGCATCTTAAGAAGGTAAAGGTCTGATAGAAGGAACAGAAGGCTGTGGCTTTGTGGAACGTGCAGACAGTCAGGGCAAGCATAGCGACCTCGCATCCTGCCTAAGAGCTGATTGCTTGCAAGTTGAAACGCCGACTGTATTTTTAAGGCTCGGAGAAAGTCCATTTTATCAAAACACTTGATGGCTTGATAAAAAATCTTGAATAAGGTAGTACGAATCACCATGACCAAAATAAAAGGTACCTTCTTACCTAAATACAGCGGAACCCCGATTTACCAAAACCTTATTATAGGAAAAATTCCCAACACCATTTGGGCTTCAAAGAGATTTCTGTCCCAATAACAAAAAAATATTCAAAATACAAAAATGAACAAGGAAAGTGGCGCCCAGAATTTTCAGTGTACTGCGCCGCCATACAAGTCCCCCTCCCCAGGGGCGGTGATGCACCACAGTAATGGATGCCGACCGTCGTGAAACCCAAGACCCTGCCCTCCCGTCGGTTATCTCCCATCATCCTCTTCCTCCCGGAATCCCCAATGATGCTCCGTCCCTTTGCTCGGCGTACCGAGAAGCTCCCGTCCATGGTTTCCTTCAGCCCTTGGGATTTCCCGGGCATGTAGCGCCATGTGTCTCTTTTCGGGTGAATCCAACATCTGCTTATCAGGTGTGTATGCCAGTCATGTGGAAGCACCACCGGTTCTTAATGCAAGAGGACTCGGGTTCAAACCCCCTTCAGGCCAAATACTGTCTTCACCTGATCAACTCTGCTGGTGCCAACACTGATTCATGATGCAAGGGGGATTTCAACCCTGCTCATGGCTGATGCTACCTCTGGCATCCACCTTCTTGTTGGTTATTTGAACGCAGGCACTCCGTGTTTAAAACCTGGTCAGGATGCCTGATAAGTTGGGAGTCCAACCACATGTATCATATTTTTGTCTGGAAAAGGACACACAGTTCCTGATATTCTTCCAGGTCATCATCACCACCAAAACAATACCAGTAGAGACTGCCTGCTGGATAGCTCATCTGGTAGCACTTCTGGATAAGGTGCAAGATAATTGGGGTTTGAAACCGGATCGGGGTAGATGGTAATGTTGGGCATCCAACTGTACTTGTTTTGTGTAGAAGAAGAAAAACCGATGGCTTCCTTTCTCGATCATCACCACCGATACAATATCCTGACTGGTTCCCAGCTGCCTAACTCGCTGGTAGCACCGCAGATTCATGGTGCAGGGGATCGTGGTTCGAAGCCCGGTCGGGGTCGCTTAGCAAATGGTAGGGAGTTGCTTCTCCAGTTGGCGTTCGATGAGGCACCAGGTTGGCAGGGACGATGGCTAGGAGACGGGATTAGGGACCCCCGGCACTCATTATGGTAAGTATCAACGCAGGACGAGGAGGACCGAAGAAGTCCACTCCAGGAAGCAGCCTAGGGAAAGTTTAGGGAAAGCTGTGCCTCAGAGATCAGTCCGCTGGATGAAGTCAACGTAAAAGAGGAGTAGGCGCGCGTGGGGGGGTTAGAACGCGCGGGAGGTTGGAAAGCGACTTAGGCAGCTGGTGTGTTTTGTTTTTAACAACAAAAAATTCATAAGTATAAGGAAGTTCTCAGGATTTATACTAATCAGCAGAATACATTCTGCAGAAACTTGTGGGATTCTGTTTCCCCCCCCACCAATCAAAGAGAGACCCCGCCCGGGTTTCGAACCGAGACCGCCTGCACCATGAATCTGCGGTGCTACCAGTGAGCTAAGCAGCTGGCAACCAATCAGGATTTTGTATCGGTGGTGATGATTGGGAAAGGAAGCCACCGGTTTGTCTTTATGTAGACAAAAGAAGTACAGTTGGATGCCCAACACCATCTACCCCGATCGGGCTTTGAACCCCAACTATCTTGCACCATAACCCAGAAGTGCTACCAGGGGAGCTATCCAGCTGGCAATCTCTACTGGTGTTGTATCGGTGGTGATGGTTACCAAAGATGCTGGACCATGAGAACGGAAGCCATCGGTTTGTCTTTGTCTAGACAAAGGACAAAGACTACCAAAGATGAAGGATCTTGAGTCCTCTCCATGGCCTGTGATGTTTGCAGGTGACATTGGGATATGTAGTGAGCGCAGAAACAGGCGGAGGTGAAGAGTTTATGGAGAATGGAAGCATTCATAGCAAACCCAGACGTGCCGCGTGACACACCTCGGACATTAATGAAGTCAGAACCGCCCGAGTCTGCATGATCTTTCACGCTCAGATCTTTCGTTGATATTCACACGATCGGGGCGTGTTGGGGCCGGAGAATCTGAGACTAGAAGGAGAGTCTCAGAGATGCTAAGGACAAAAACAGATGATGGTTTCTGAATGATTCCTAAATATATTTAGGATTACTATAATAGATAAATCCTTTATATTAATTAATTAAAAATAAAAGCACCCATTAATTCATTCATTAACGTCGGACGCTTGCGGTAATATGGCGTCGCATGGCTATGATAATCTATTTTTCATTTGTGTAATATATATTTCGATTTATTTAAAATAAAAGTAATTATCAATCATTCGTTGTGTTTATTTGAATACCTATTAGTACTTTAAACTCCTCTCATCCGAGCACACCGGCGAAGAGACCGTCAGAGATCGTTAATGGCGAAGAGACCGTCAGAGATCGTTAATGGCCAAGATGAACACCTCCACAGCGCTGCTGGTCCAGGAAGTGCCATTCACTCTAATTCCTTTCCGAAGCTCTCTAATTTGACCAGTCATACGGGAAAGTTTTTAAATAAGTACATATTGGTGAATCTGACTGTCTTCTGTGGTTAATATATGAATTCCGTGATGAAAACAGTTAACGAGGCACACAGCACTCTGTTAGGACACAGGTTGGGTGTTCTGGCCAATCGGGCGCCGTTTTGCTGAAACATGACCTATCAGAAATCAAGACGTAGTGGAAATCACCGCCAGGAACCCAGATCATTGTGAATTGTGATTAGCCCCGATTTTGTTGCAGTCCAAGACATAAAAATACTAAAAGAAGATACAATATTTTTTATGTTTGCATGGAAAATGAAGTAGAAGTGTTTGATGATTGGTCACATGTGTGTTGTACGTATGGAATTGACACATTCCTTGAATGAAACCATCTCTTCGGCTTGCATTAGAAATACTTTCTTTGTGTCAATAAGTATCTTCTTCCTCACGCCAGGCAAAATCAATACATTTGAGAATGTTTTATTTGATCCAGATTCCAAGCGTATGTATTATTTGTAGGTGTTTAGATTTAGTGTTTCAAATTTTGGAGTTTGTGAGCAACATGGCATGTAAGGACAAGTGTGTGAAAAGTGTGTGAAAGTTCCAAATGTGGCCACCAGGGCTAAAATTGAAAGTGAGCAAAAGCGTTTCACACACTTTAACACACACTTTGTGATAAATTAAGACATTGACCCGAAAAATCTCCTCACTTTTCAACGGGTCCTCATATTGTAGGTGGGTTGTCATAAAAATGTCCCGATGTCACAAAAACTACAACAAACACAAAAACATCACGCGCACACACACACACACACATTATTACGGCATTAAAACACACACGGCCTAAACGGGCAAAAGGAAGATTTACTTTGCTTTTGATGGTGATCCTCACTTGCCCCGACTCCACGATGAAGAAACAGTCGGCCGCGTCTCCCTGCCAACAAGACAAAGGCGTGATGTGACGTTTCAAGATGGCCCAAAGACGCGAGTCTTACCTGCGCTATGATGCGCTCGCCGTCTTTGTAGCTTCGCGCTCCCAACACGTCCACGATCTTCATCCTCTCCGAGAGCTGTGGGAGGCAAACACGTGTGACTGTTAAACAGGAACCACAGTTTGCATTGTTATTTATTACTATGCCGTTTTACTCATATTTATTTTTCATGAATTTATCATTTGACATTATTATTTTATTTATAATTATTAACTGTATTTTTAATCATAATAATTTAAATAAATTATTTGACTGTAATTCTATCTTTCTAACTAATATCTAATTATTTATTTAGATATATGATTTGTATTAACATATATATCACAAATTTTACATTATAATCATAATTTAATAAATTTAAATAATAATTTTGACTATATTTTAAAACAAATATTTACTTATTTATACATATTATGTTGTGTTAACATATATTTTTAATATTTAATAATTAAAATAATACATTTGACTGAAGATTAACTGTATTTAGAAGCTAATATACGGTATATTATTTTTATTAATATATTTTAAATATTATTTATATTTTTGATTTTCAGTAAGAATAATGTGAATAATAAATTTGACTGTGGTTTGACATAGGACATTGGATTTTGAAACTGGTATCTACTTATATATTATTTATTTATATATATGTTTTTTATTAATGTATCAATTATTATTAATATATTTTTAATTTATAATAATTTAATACATTTGACTGGGGTTTGACTGCATTTTGAAAATAATATCTACTTATTTTGTTATTTTGTAATATATCTTTATAATTCTTAATAATATATATTTAATAATTTAAATAATACATTTGACTGGGGTTTAACTTTATATTATTATTTATTTATATTTTTTGTATTAATATAAAATATTTATTATTTATAATATATTTAACTTTTAAAAAAATAATAATGTAAATAATACATTTGACAGGGGTTTGACTGTATTTTGAAACTAAGACATACTTATTTACTTATATATATTATATTTATTAATATATATTAATAAGTATACATATACTTTAATAAATATATGAATGAAATTATAACAAAAATATGGTAAAAATATATAAATAATAATAAATAATAAAAGAGTTAGTGTTTATTTACAAATACAGTCAAACCTTGCTTTTTTCAAATTGAGCACACAAAACATCATCAGCCACCTGAAACGCCAGCGCTGCGGCGTTTGGGAAGCGTGCAAAGTTTACCTTGGTGACGTCCCACCGGCTGCCTCGAGTGTGTGCTTGAATATATTTATATATATATGAATATATATATAATCATTTATATATATACACACACATGTATTTATATATATATATAGGTAAATATATATGTATATATCTACATATGTAACCATATATATGTATATGTATATAAACACACACACATATGTATTCATACATACATACATACATACATATATATATAGGTAAATATATATGTATATATCTACATATGTGACCATATATATGTATATGTATATAAATACACACACACACATACATATAGAAATGAAAATGATCACTCCATAGAGGGGGGAAATCAAGGACAGCCCAAAAATGAAAGGGAAAAAAGATGCAGCAGGCGGGTCCGTTTTGCCAAAATGTCCTTGCAGCAACTCAAAATGATTGACAGTAGTTTGTGTGGCCCCCACGTGCTTGTATGCATGCCTAACAACGTCGGGACATGCTCCTAATGAGACCACGGATGGTGTCCTGGAGGATCTACTCCCAGATCTGGACCAGGGCATCACTGAGCTCCTGGACAGTCTTAGGAGCAACCTGGCGGCGCCGGACGGGCCTAAACATAATGTCCCAGAGGTGTTCTATTGGGTTTAGGTCAGGTGAACGTGGGGGCCAATCAATGGTACCAATTCCTTCATCATCCAGGAAGTGCCTGTATACTCTAGCCACATGAGGTCGGGCATTGTCGTGGACCAGGAGGAACCCAGGTCCCACTGCACCAGCGTAGGTTCTGACAATGCGTCCAAGAATTTCATCCCGATCCCTAATAGCAGGCAGGGTGCCATTATCTAACTTGTAGAGGTCTGTGTGTCCTTCCAGGGATATGCCTCCCCAGACCATCACTGACCTACCACCAAACCGGTCATGCTGAATGATGTTGCAGGCAGCATAACGTTCTCCATGGCATCTCCAGACCCTTTCACGTCTGTCGCATGTGCTCAGGTTGAACTTGCTCTCATCGGTGAAGAGCACAGGGCGCCAGTGGCGTAGTTGCCAATTCTGGTGGTCTACAGCAAATGCCAATCAAGCTCTTTGGTGCTGGGCAGTGAGCACAGGGCCCACTACAGGATGTCGGGGGCTGATTTTGTAGGGCTCTGGCAGTGCTCATCCTGTTCCTCCTTGCACAAAGGAGCAGATACCGATCCTGCTGACGGTTTAAGGACCTTCTACAGCCCTGTCTAGCTCCACCTGTTTCCTGGAATCTCCTCCAGGCTCTTGAGACTGTGCTGGGAGACACCGCAAACCTTCTTGCAACGGTACGTATTGATGTGCCATCCTGGAGGAGTTGGACTACTTGTGCAACCTCTGTAGCGTCCAGGTATCGCACCATGCTAACACCAGAGATGTTGATCCAAGCCAAATGAAAAACTACAGCAGTAGAAAGTCAGTCAGTCAAAAATCGGCCAAAAGAGATGAGTCAGTGGCCTCAACCTGGAAAACCATTCCTGTTTTGGGTTCTCTCATTGTTGCCCCTCTGATGCTCCTGTTGTTGATTTCATGAACAACAAAGCAGCAAAAACGGATTAACAACCCCCTCTGCTACTTAACTGACCAGATCAATATCCCAGAAGTTTGACTGATAGCTTACTATACTCTGAGTAAAAAGTGTGCCTCTAATTTTTTGAGCAGTGTGTTTGTGTGTGTGTGTGTATTTATATATATATATATCCAAATAAATACAAAAAACATAAAAAAAGTGAAACCTCCAGAGTCTTGAGAAGAGGAACACATTCGACAAAGGCCTCGTACATCCTCCTCTTCTTGGCATTGTTCTTCACAATCAGCCTGTGGAAGGTGGCTCTGTCCTGAAAAAGTAGACGGGAAGTTCACGTCTCAATTCAGGCCTTCTTGGTGCGTGCGGCTCACCCACCAGGCCCCACAGGGCGCCCGCCTCCGTCGCCACGATGGTGGCGGCTCGTGGCGTGTTGTACATGAGAGCCAGCTCGCCGAAACTGCCCTTGTTGTCGTACTGCCCCACGCGCACGCTCACGCCATCCTTCGCCACCAGTATATCGTAGACGCCGCTGCACGAGGAAGCGCACACACACTATGTGTACATTTAAAATGGGACAAACACAACACTGACTTCTCTATGACGTAGAAATTGTCTCCGTCGTCTCCTTGGTCAATGATGTGCTCCTGAGCTTTGACCTGCACCTCAAACATGGCGTCCAACACCTCGGAGAACTGCTCCTGCGGGACGCAACGTGAAGGACGCAACATTAGGTACACCTGCCCGGATTCTTTGACTAAATGATTCACGTCTTGGAAATGACAATAAGAGAAAAACATTCACATATTGTAGGAGCAAAAATAAAGCTGGACTATTTAATAAACAGACTTATAATCAAATAATAAACAAAATGAAATGATATGCTGTTACAAGAATAAAGTCCAAATATTGTGTCACTATTACGAGAAGAACATTTACAAAAAGAAAGTTGAAATACTTGAATAAAAAAGAATCAGCACAATGGAAAAAATATATGACTTTACACCAATAAAGTCAAAACAGTAAGAAAAAAGTCATAATCTAACAATAAAAAATCGCAACTGTACGAGAATACACTTAACATACTACAAGGAAAAATAATGTACATTTAATAGTGTGGAGTTCAAATATTTAAAAAAAATTAAGGCATAATATTAGGAAATATAAAATATATAGGAAAAATAAAAATGCTATTTTTGGAAAATTAGGTTGGGGAAAAAGTGCAACTATTATGGGCATAAAGTGACAATATTACGGGAATAAAATGACAATATTATGGGCATAATGTGCAAATATTATGGGCATAAAGTGACAATATTACGGGAATAAAATGACAATATTATGGGCATACTGTGCAAATATTATGTGCATAATATTATGGGCATAAAGTGACAATATTATGGGAATAAAATGACAATATTATGGGCATAATATTATGGGCATAAAGTGATAATATGATGGGCATAAAGTGCCAATATTATGGGCATAACGTGACAATATTATGGGAATAAAATGACAATATTATGGGCATAACCTGCAAATATTATGGGCATAATATTACGAGCATAAATGATAGTATTATGGACATAAAATAATCATATTATGGGCATAAAGTGACCATATGAGATTAAGACATAACACTGTTTAAGAAGAAAGTTGAAATATTTGAAAAATACATTTTAAAAATAGGGGAAACAAATTGTTGCTACAAATAATATGTATGTGACAAAGCTAAGGTGCAGTTTTTTAGTGAACTATATTTAACTTCTTAGCGCATCTGCATGTGTTGTGTTACAGAATATCAAAGAGGCAAAATTGCAGCCTTTCATTTTTCACTGTGTGGCTCTTGCTGAGAAAAAAGTTTGCACACCCCTGATTTAAAAACACAACTTATAATAAGGGCTGTCAATCAATTGAAATATTTGATCGCAATCAATGGCATTTTGTCCATAGTTAACTCATTGTTAACTCAAAATTAATCAGTTTTTATTTACAATAAGTAGGAATGTAAATCTCTGTGTTATGAATACTGGAAAAATGGGCTATTATTATATTGAAATATAATATACATTTAGAAATCTCCCTGGTTTTGAATGTTTAATGCGAGCAGCGATTTCTCCCACTGTTTGACTGTCCTTGAATGCACCTTCTTCATTCGCACAGATAAATTACTATACTGCAATTTACGCTTTTTCTGTCACCTCATATTTGCTCCCAAATGCTAATACTATGTGGGAATCCATGACGGTAGGTTCTGATGCGCTTTTTGAGTGCTGATGTGCATATTTATGCTACACAAGCTCTCTGAAAAACAAACTCCAGGTGGATGGAGGTCTTAATTTGAAGTTCCTGTCATAGTTTTGCACAATCCATAGTAAATAAGATAAATGAGATGGCTATAATGTAAGTATGATCACCAAAATGCTAGTGTTAAAGGCATAGCATTAGTTAGCGCCTCCAAATAGCTCTCATCAGCTATGGCAGTATCTAGCAGCTCCTAGCCTAAATTTCAGCGAGCAGTTCAAAGCAAAACATGTAAAAGCACTCGTTAATTGGGACACTTTAGGGTACCACTGTATAAATGAAAAAACAATACCTGCAGTGCGCCAATAACTTCTCTCTTCTCCCAGAGGTGATGTACTTTGTGACAAGTGAAGTCACAGCGACACAAATGACTTTGGTCTTGTTGAGAGAACCATCCTGCCAGGCTAATCTTGCCATTCAAAAGACCCATTTCTGCTCACAATTTTGTTCCCGCTTCTGCCACCACTGCGGTGCCTCGTACTACGGCATGGGCAGAGGGCCGAACAGGACGTTAATGGTGTGTCAAAAAACACGTTCCGTTACCTTTGACAGCTGTAAGTTTTACACACATTTTAAAATATTTACTCCATATACATGTATTCAGAAATTTCAGATTTATTTATTCACATTGTGCATTTTGTGCTGTATTTTCCCATTTTAGCATTATTTGCACTTTTGCAAGGAGCCGATTATAAACGAGTCACGAGCCGTAAAGGCCCCCGGGCCGCAGTTTAGACACCCCCGGCTTAAAGTAGAATTTGATGGGTGTGTTTGCTATTCTTACACACAGTAGCTACTGTATGATCTCCTTAAGACTAAAAGGGATGTGTGTTTTTTTTGCTTAGGCTGCTGCCTTCGCCACCCAACGTAGGTGTACCTAATGTAGTGTCCTGCGAGCGTTACCTGCTCCAGCGTTTTAAAGAGTAAAATGTCCCTGCAGGCGTCCTGCAGCCTGCGACGCTGCTCGTCCGTTTTAGGATGCACCACTCGAGGCTCTGCGTCGTCGTCGTCCTGATCCTCGTCGGGGTCGTAGGGCTCGGCGCAAACTGCACGTCACGGGTCAATGAGACGCGTTAAGACGGGGCGGGATTTTGATACGGGGTTGATGGTTGCACACCTGAAACTCTGCGGTTGCATTTTCCAACGGTGGACTCTGCAAAGACACGTCTGATGATGATTACCGCTGTTGCAGGTGCAGGGTGATAATAATGCAGTACTCACTGACAGGCTCCGCCTCCTCTTCGTCTTCCCTGTCCTCATCAGCAGCGAAGGTGACTCCTTTCCGAGCCGCTTTGCCGCGCTTTGGCTGCCTCTGGCTCTCCAGGACCTGCGTGAAATGCTGCACGGCGAATTCCGCCAAGTTTGCGGGCCTGCGGCGAAGCACCTCCACCGTGTACCGGTGCAGCAGCTCCTTCAGGCCGGGCGGGACCTCGGCGGTGCTCATGCTTGGCCTTCAGAGCTGGCTGTGAACGCTCCGACCAGAAAAACATTAGCACTCCCGTCCTTTGCCCTTTTTTTGCCATCAGCATCTGCTGGACGTGAGCACACTTTATTGATTGCGTTATCTAGCACAGCCCGTTGGAAAGTATCGACCCGCCCGTTTCCCTATCGCGCCCGACCCGCGCCTCGCAGGCAGAGAAAGAAAGGACACCGGAAAAAAAAAGCCTTTTCACACTTTATACGCCGCCGCTGGACGGCTGCACATCCTTAAAAAGTCATGTTTTGTTCCGACATGCTAACATTTATGTAGTGCTCGATCAGCTGTGAAGTGTGTGGGTTGCTGACACACACACACACACACACGCCATAAAAAGAAATGTACCTTGTCCCTGATATGTTCACCTGCTCACAGAAGGCAGAGCTGGTAAGGCACCAAATGTTCAACTCACAGCACAGCTTCTTGGAAAAAAACACACAGAATATTCCACCTTTTTCTCTCCTCAAACAGTGACCACAGACTCAACTGCAGAAAGGACCTGGCGTCCACTAATGCTACAACGCTAAAAAGGTTACATAAACATTATATACACACACACACACGCATATATGTATATGCATGTCCCCCAGTGGCGTATAATGATACGCGATATATACCTACATATGTGTACACATATACTGTATATATTACATATACACACACAATATACTGTACACATATCAGCATACATACTGTATATGTGTGTGTACGTGATAATTGATATTATATATTTGTGCCAGTCAAAACGTTCTCATTCAGCAGCATAGGAAAGCATCTCCAAAGTTTGACTGGTACTATATATACACTAATATGTATGAACATACTATATTATCAACTATACATACACAAATATATACACATAATTGATATGCATATACCGTATTAGTGCCAGTCAAGTTTGGAAACACCTTCTCATTCAACAGCATGAGAAAGTGACTCCAAACTTTTGATTGGTAATGTATAGTAAATTTTCATGTTATTCTATATCATAAACAGGCCTTTGACTGAATTTCCAAACTAGAGAGGGTTTTTTTTGGTTTGTTGTTTAAAAAAATAGTTTCCCTGAACGTGCTGGACTTCTGTTTCCATGCCTCCTGCGGGACGTGTGTCGTATCGTGGTTCGAGCCCCATATCCCAAAGACGGCACACTGTGGAGCATAATACCCCATCTGTTAAGTCAAAGTGATATTTCAGATGTTCAGTGACGTGTGTGTTATCTTTACAATCAGCACTGATTTACAAAAACACAAGGTTAGAGAAGAATGTTTATGTTTGGTGCTGCCGTTTTTGGGTAGCAACAGCCATCACATGATCTCTGCAGTTAAATCTAATTATAAAGCGAGCATTTCCAATTCTTAAAAGGCACCCCTTTCACTCAAGCCATCAACTGCGGCCACTGTTTGAGAAAATTCCATCTACCACGTTTCCCCCAAAAGACACAATCACATGTTCAAATCATACAGTTTGGTGTGCGCTAAAGAATAACGTCATCGAGCTTCTCTTCACAGGTTAGGCACCGCCCAGTTGAGGAATTTCATCGCTAGTTCGAATCCCAGGAAGCAAGCCTGCGGAGCAAATGGAGGGAAAGGTGAAAAAAACGAATCGAAACAACAAAAGGTGAAAGTCGTGATTATAAGAAAGCGCTCACGGCGTTGGCGGGAAAAGCCCGAAGCATGACGGCGTTGAAGCCTTTGTACAGGGAGCCGATGCCCTCCTCTCTGATCAGCTCCCGCAGAACATCCCGGAACCCGTTGGGGTACTTTCCTTCCGGAGCTGCACCACACAGACAAGTTTCACACACACCGCAGTCGTTTTGCTGGCCTCGGTAAAAATGGATGATGGACAGATACCCGTCTGGAAGCGAGACTTGAGCACGTCGGGCGGAATGGCCACGGCCCAGTTGAAGATGCCAGCCATCCCTCCGGCGAAGAGCACGCTGGGAATGCTGAGCTCGTTGTGGCTGCGAGATAGCGAGCGGCTGCTTGAACAGGAAGCGTCTTTCGGGTGTTTGCGTTTACAACAGGAAGGCTTGCTCACCTCTTTCCTGCTGGCGTGAGGACGTTCTTCAGCCACTCGTACGACATGAAGTACATCCCGCTGGCCGGAACATCTGCATCACACATCATCATCTTTGGAAAAGCGGGATTTTCAATGTTGCCGCTCTCGTTCATCTTTTTATTTATTTATATTTTTTATTTCATGATGTATTTATGATTTAAATGCTCTTATATCATTTATTTAGTAGAAATACATTTGTATTCATTAGGTTTTATTATTCAAATGCAATTCTATTTGTGGCGACCCCTGGGATAAGCAGGGATAAGTCGAAAAGGAAAAGAAGATTCATTTATATATATATATATATATTTATTCTATTGTTATATGTATTTACTACTTATAATTATTTTGATATCTTTATTTATTATAATTCATTGTTTAACTGGCCATTATCATCATTATTTATAAATTAATTAATTTGTGTTGTATAATTTTTTCGGGTAAATAAATTGTTTTTAAATGTATTATGAGTTATTTTTCAAATACATGCATTTATTTATATTATATTTATTATCATTATTTATTCTGCTGCACTCCTACTCTGCACTTATTCATATAGGATGTATTTGTATGAATACATTTGTATTTATTATTCTAATACGTTATTTTTGTATTCATTATGATGTATTTATGATTTAAATGTATTTTTTAAAATGTATTATAATGATATATTATAATTATTTATTTACTTAACCATCCATCATCTTTGGAAAGGCACGTTTTTCAATATTGGCGCGCTCATATCTTTTTATTTTTTTTATGTATTTATGTTATGATTTAATTATGTAAACATGTATATATATTATTCATTTATTGTGCATTATTTTGCCGCTGTGTTTTTTCTTTTTATATATATTTTTATGATGTATTATTTAAATACATGTATAAATCATTTTGTATTTTTTATTCATTATGATTTAAAAGCATTTATGTATTTGCATTATTTATTATGATTTATTTAACTGGGCTTTATCGGGTCAGTTTAATCTTATTGATATTCACTTATATTATTTATTTTGTATGAATGCATTTCAGTTTTTCATCATTTAAATGCATTTATTTAGTATATGATTTATATTTATTTTTGTTTATATTGATTCATATAATACATTTTCTATGTCTTTACTATTGAAATGTATCTATTGACTTTAACACGCATATCTGTGAAGAGAGGCGAAAAGCGGCACCTCTCATGAGCGTGAGCGCGGTGCCTTTGTAGATTCCACGGATGCCAGACTCCCTGTAGAGCTGTTTGACGCAGTCCATGGGCCCGGCGTACTTCACCTTCCCCGATGAGGCCTGGATCTGCAAGCACGGACACACTCGACACATCACCTTGACGAGCACGAGGAGGTGGGTTAAGATCGTCTAACCTGCAGGAGGCATTTGATGCGCTCTCCAGGAGTCATGATTGCCGAGGTGAAGATGCCGGACAACATGCCAGCGGCAAACAGCTGTGGATACCTGGAGGTGGCAGAAAGGTCCAAAATGGTCTGTTTAAAATTTGTTTTTTTATATTTGTTAAGATTTTTGTATCATAAGAACCTTTGTCAAAAATGTATCTTTTCCCAGTACTTTGAAGGTAGAGGTTTAGATTGATTAGGTATTGATGGGAAAAGTCAGGATTACAGTACAGATGTCCCTCCTTAATCGCTCTTCCAGATTTTGTTTTCCAGTTTGCACAAAGCAGGATTCAATACTGAATATTTTCATAGTTATAGCATAACACTCCTGGTTACAATCTTAAAAATATGTTTTTAACTTTATTAGGGCACTCAATACATAAAATAACACCCCTATAGTAACCTTTATATTTGGATTAGCCAATAAAGTAGATAGAATCTTAGAAAATAAGACATAAATAAGGTAACATGCATAGAAAACCCATGTACTATCTTTTAAATCTGTTTTTAACTTTATTGGAGCATTCTGTACATAAAATAACAACCCTACAGTAACCTTTATATTTGGATTAACCAATGTGGTAGACATAGCAATAGAAAATAAGACAAAAATAAGGTAACACGCATAGAAAACCCGGTTACAATCTTTTAAATGGGTTTTTAACTTTTTTGGAGCACTCTATACATAAAATAACACCCCTATAATAACCTTTATATTTGTATTAGCCAATATAGTAGACAAAAGCATAGAAAATAGGAAAACACACACACGTTAGCAGTTCCTTGTTTTTTCTGCAGTGGTTAGCATCTCATTAGTGTACCATAATGGCGGCTTTACAGTCGTTTTACCCGATTTAGTAAACATAATAAGAGTAAATAAGATGTAAATAAAACTCTTTGTGTGTGTCACTGTAAATGTGTTCCCCATGGGACACTAGTGGTGGGCGGACTTGCGGCTGGAGGACGGGAAGTGACGTCGGAGGTTCAGAGTTGAGTTTCAGCTTGGCGTGGGTTTTGCCCCAACAGTCCCCCACGTTATTATTACGATTATCATTGAACACGACACCTAGTGGCCGATGTGGAACACTACATTCAAAATTACACGGCTTCTCCTGCGTATATTTAAATTCATGTAGCAATTTTTATGCTTCATGCAGGCCAAGAATAAGTACAATTTGCTTCAATATGCATTTTTTACATGAATAATAGTGTCGGCTGATATGCAAAACTCCTATCAGATACGCCATCCAACGGAGGGGATCGTGGGAGAGCCATACAAAACTGTCCGGCGTAGTGACCTACGTGAGGATATCATCAGGGCTTTTCTGCTGCAGCTTCTTGCCTAACCCGAATCCGAAGAAACAGACGGCAAACATGGGTGTGACGCCGATGATGGGGGCCGCCATGCCTTTGTAGAGCCCCTTCATTCCCTGAAAAAGGAAGACGAGTCATCGGCGATTCCGTATTGAGGAAATAAACAGCCTGGTAGGCTAACAGCAGCAGGAATCCTTACCTCTTTAGCTAAAGTCTTTTTGAAACAATCAATGGTTCCCACGTACATGGCGCTCTCTCCCGGTTTGGGCTTTGGTTGAGTCTGTAAACGCACCTGCAGGGAGACGTTTGCATGACGTTAGATACGTTCTATCCCTAAAACACACACACTGTACTGCCTCTACCAATATAGCACGAGCTAATATCACAGGAAAAAAGTTGGAATACTGCATGAAAAGTCATAGCACTGTGTGGAAAAAAAGTCCTAATTTAACAAAAAAGTTGTAATTTTGCAGGGAAAAAAAGTTGTGTTACGAGAAAAAAAGTCTCGTTATTTTTAAAAATAACAATACAAAAAAGTCGTAATTTTACGGGGAAAATGTTGTCATTTTACAAAAAAAAGTTGTAATTTTGCGAGAAAAACGTTATTTACAAGAAAAAAGTTTTGTTATTATAAGAAACAAATTCATAAGTTTACAAAAAATTACTTGGGAATATTATGAAAAAAAGTTTGAACTTTACCAGAGGTTAGGCGTCATTTTACAAGAAAAATGTAACTTTACAAGAAAAATATTGCCATTTTATGACAAAAAACTCTAAACTTTAAAAGAAAAATGTAATTTTACAAGAAAAATAGTAATTTTGCGCGAAAAAAGCCTTAACGTTAGGTGAAAAAAAGTTGTAATTTTACAAGAAAAATATTGTCATGGCCGCACGGTGGATGAATGGGTAGCATGTTGGCCTCACAGTCAGGAGGTTCTGGGTTCGAATCTCCATTGGGCATCTCTGTGTGGAGTTTGCATGTTCTTCCCGTGTGTGCGTGGGTTTTCTCCGGGTGCTCCGGTTTCCTCCCACATTCCAAAAACATGCATGTTAGGTTAATTGGCGACTCTAAATTGTCAATAGGTGTCAATGGTTGTACGTCTTTGTTTGTCTATATGTGCCCTGTCTGGGACTGGCAACCTTATGTACCCCGCCCAAAGTCAGCTGGGATAGGCTCCAGCTAATGTTATTTTATGAGAGAAAACTGGTAATTTTACGAGAAAAAAGATGCAACTTTAAGAGGAAAAAAGTCGTAATATTAGGTGAAAAAAGTAGTGATTTTACAAGAAGAAGTCATAAAAATGACCGTAAAAAAGTTGTAAAAATGAAATAACCGGTACTCTCTAGTACTCTTCCCCCTCCACATAAGGGCCCCATTTCATAGGTGTCTCAAGCGATGCCTTTACTCTCAAAATATTATGGTCTTTTTCTCGCAAAAGTACGACGTTGTCGCCGTAAATTTTTGACGTCATTTCCATAATCGGAGATTATTCTAATGCTCTGCCCTAACAGGCAGTCGTCTGGGCAGCTATGAACACAGGGGGCTTGTGTCGTGGTTGCAGCCCGCCGTGAAACCAACATATGAGGAAGAACGCCATTCACGGTAGGTCTCGCGACAGCACTACACCGTCAAAGATGGCGCCCTCGTTAGAAGAGCGTACTTCTCGCGTGAGTACGGAAGCGCCAGTGAATTAAAACAGCCTTTTAGTAGCCGAGGAAACCAAGGACGACCTTCTAACGTGCCAGCAAAGCACAAAACGCCACAAAGAGCACAAACGGTTTACTTTAATGGTGTCGAGGGGGTGACCCGCAAAGACCAGGCAGACGCCACCGAACCCCCCGGCGAAGAAGTTCTTCAGGGGGCTGATTGGCTGCGGCTGCTTCGACATTCTGGACGGCGTGCTAAGCAGGAATTCGACACAAACGACAGGAAAAGGAAAGTTAAATAAACAAATAAAACACACACGACGCGACTTGAACTACGAGACACAACTCACCTGGTCGGCCGCGGTCGCAAGAGAAAATGTTTCCCGCTGGACCTTTCACCCACTTCCTTACTTCCTTACTGAGGGGGACGCATTTGACTGCCGCACACACACCAGCGAGGAGTCTCGTGCGTCACACGATTTGTCGTCCGGGTTCAACACTGTTTACTTGAATCATTTTGAATCCTTTTTGCAAACACGTTGCCACCTAAACATTCTTCTTTTTAAATGTAATAAACAAAATATGTCGATGTTTTGTAATGTGGGTTCCGTTCTAATACCGGTCACTTGCACCCAGCAACACGTAATACTAATCAGGAACGCTTATTACTAATCAATCATCAAAGAAAATTTCTATTTCAAAGTAACTCGTACGGACAGAAGAGATTTTTTCAGGTGTTTTCAAAAAGATACGTGTTTTGTGTTGATATAATTACATAACAATGTAAGTTATTAGACACAATAATTGTATTAGGGACACATATAAAACAAATCTGAGATTTTGAGATGAAGTCATTATTTTATAAGGAAAAAAAAGTCATAATTTTACAAGAAAAATAGGCATCATTTTATGAGTAAAGTAATTTATGAGATAAATGTAATATAACAAGAAAAAGTAGTAATTTTACAAAAAATCATAATTTTACAGGAAAAGAGCAGTAATTTGACCAAAAAAGTAGTAATTTTACAAGTAATAAATAGTTATAATTTTGTGAGGAAAAAAAGCCATAATTTTCCCAAACTAAAGTTGTAATTTTACCCAAAAAATCTTACTTTTTATGAGAAAAAAGTTGCAATTTCATGAGAAAATATACATAATTTTACAAGGAAAAAGTCATAAATTTAAGAAAAAAAATGTATGAGGAAAAAGTCATAATTTCATGAGAAAAAAGTTCTAATATTGCAAGAAAAAAAGGTGTAATTTTACAGAAAAAAGTTTGTATTTTTAATGAGAAAAAAGTTCCAATATTGCAAGAAAAAAAAATAATTTTACGGAAAAAAAGTTGTAATTTTATGAGGAAAACGTAATCATTTTATGAGGAAAAAAGTCATAATTTAATGAGGAAAAAAGTTGTAATACAACAACAACAAAAAACATTTAATTATTATTAATTATCTTGAAAAAAAAAAAAAAACGTTTTTGGTAATATTACAAAATGCCCACCCGTAGTTCCCGGGACTCAACTAGAGCGATACCTTTTCCATGCCGGTTCGATACACACGGCGTCCATACGGCAAACAACCTTCCACTTTTAAAAATAACTTTATTAGTTTTCCATCCTGCACGTTATTTGAGTCAAACAAGGAAGGGACACGCTCACGTCTCCCACACTGATGGATGTTTGAACACAACATGAAAGAAACAATGACATTAGCATCATGTACGCATGTCGCACGCAATCCTCATGTTAACTTGCACAGTAAGAGAAGCCCACCAGTCGCAACACGATGAAGACAAACATGAGCACTTGTTTGGGGCGAGAACCCCGGCAAAGCAAACTCTCCCCGTCTCTTAAGCTGGAAAGTCATCGCCTCTCCACAACTCGCTCATCCGGTTCTGCTTGATTTGAGGCCTCGCGGGCAAAGACGCGAGTTTGCCTAGCAAAAGAGGCTTCATTAGAATATCCCGTGTGGCCCCGGGGCCCGTTTATGAGCGTCAAACGTGACCTAAATAGATTTTCAAAGGCTTTGCTACACATCTCAAAATGCAGCAGTCAACTACAGACGGGTTGAAACGTCGCTCGCACTCCTTAAAGGAAAAAAACTGCACTTTTTGGGGAGAATTTTGGCCCATAATACACAATCCTTATGCGAGGCATAGAAAAACAGCTAAAAAGAGGCAGACAGTTAATGGGACACACCCATTAACTGGCTACAAAAACCTCCAACAAGGTTTTGTGGTTTATATCCATGCTGTGAGCTTGTAGTAACAGACACATTCATGATAACAAGTAATGCAGACTCTATTTTGGTCATTTTTAGCGTAAGCAGAACAAATTGATTTCACATAACAACATAGAAAGGAACGCTACACCTAACTCAAAACAAAAAAACGCAGCTGACGCGCTGTGAGCTAGTGTGTGGTGAAACTAGTCGCTAACTGGCATGGTGAGGTGTCACTACGCCAGTAAAGTAGTTCTCTGGCATAAAAATGGTAATAACAATGTCGATGGGGCTTGGTTGATATGCAGGTCACATGATGTAAACGGGGCCTTCTTGGCGCTTTTAGGATCTTTTTAGATGTTTTTATATCTTTAGAACGCACAGTAAAGAGAAAGTTTGCGTCTCACATAAGGATTGTTGCTGATGAGCAAAATTCTAAAAAAAAAAAGTGCAGTTTTCCTTAATTTGTTTTCCGTGATACATGGCACGTGTTAGATTGGGAAAAGTCGATAAAGTGCACACATACTGTCACAGTTTAGTAATATTAAGGTTCAAATATTAATTTGTAAGTAAAATGCATGAGTTTTCAAATGTCGTTTATTAAAATGAAATTATGAGCAAAGAAATGAATGTTACGTTTCAAAATTCACATCCAAATTAAGACCCAATCTATCGATTGTGTCCGCCAATCAGGTATCAAGAGCACAGCTCTTACACGAGCACCAAGTGTGTGTGCGTGTGTGAATTGTATTTGTATTTTTTACACTGCATTTGAATGAACTGAGGTCAAACGCGTGAATTGTTATTCAAAGACATTTGCCCCATCATTTGATGTACAAAAAAGGCCGTTTAAAATCGCAAAGAATTCAGCTAAGTTGTCCAATTAGCATTAAAGCAGCAGAGAGTAGGTCTAATTTCCAGCCATGGAGGTTAGATTCTACTGTTCCAAATAAAACATTCAGCATGTGTGACCTTTGGAGTGAAAAAAGCATCGATGGAGGCGGATTATTGCTAAGACGTCATCAAGCAGCTTTTTGTTTGGGTTACAGCAAAGACGAAACCTCTCGGACAGCACGAAAGACTGTGCTTGCGTTTCTAAAGGGCATCAGTTTTCCGGACTGCGCCTCCCTGCAGTGAACTACTCTGTGTGTTTGTGTGTGTGTGTGTGTGTGTGTGCGTGCGTGTGTGTGTGTGTGTGTTCCTATGGTTGGTTAGGCTCGGCTCATCTGCGGGAACTCCTTGTAGATCTGCTGCACAATTAGCTTATCCATCTGCTTGGCCGTAGCGCTCCCCTCGTCCTCCCCCGGGTCGTCCTCCTCCCTGAGGATCCTCTGCAGCGCCCCCTGCAGGTCGACGAGGCGGTGCCGGTGCTCCAAGTAATCGGTGGAGCGCATGATGGAGTGCATGAGGGAGAGATACTCCATCCGCAGCTGTGATTACATTCAGGTCAGATACTTTGGGAAATATTAGCTTTCATGCAAAAAAAAAACAAAAAACAATTCAGTGGAAAAAGAAAGAGTAAAAAAATATTATAAAATATTGACTAATAATACAAAACAATAAAATACTGTAATATCTACTGAAAAAATGTCAAAGAAAAATATAAGCTGTCACTTTCAATTTAAAAAAAGGTCAACATTTACAAAATCTAATAAAAATGTAAAATATAAATACTCTGAAATAATAGAAAACAATAAACTACTTTTAAATACACACCAGCGAGAGACACAAAAGACAAGAAATATTGGAAACTAGTTTTGAAAAGAAAAAAGTGAATTGGAACCTGTAAAATTGTATTAAAATGCGTTCGAACTAAATAAATACAAAATAAAAATATTCACTAATACTGCTAAGCAAAAAATACTTATATACCGAAAACAGAAGGTGTAAAAAAGTGACTATAAAAACATGTAAACAGGAAGTGTTTTTTCATTTTGAAAAGAAAAAATAATTATAACCTTAAAATTCCTACAAATCAAACAGCATAATAAAAATGTCAAATAAAATATTTCTCAAATAATAAAAAACAGTACAAACAAATTTAAACAGGAAAGATTTCAAGCTAATTCTAAAAAAGCAAACAAACGTGAATTATAACCTGCAAAATCAGATTTAAAAAATAGCAAAAATATAATAAAAATGTAAAATGAAAATACTCTCAAAAACAAAGCAACAAAATACTATCATAAATACTAAAAGGAGAAAGTGGTCAAAAAAAAAGTGCATGTTTTTCTGGTGTAAAAAATGTAAACACATTTGGGGAAAAAAAAAGCCAAAAAGGACCTGTAAAATTCAATTAAAAAACACATTTGCCAAAAATCAAATAAATTAAATAATAATTTATAAAATTTGAATATAAAAAATACTCTCAAATACTATAATACAAGCAAATAAAATACTTTTATATATATACTAGGAAATCTTTAAAAAAAAAAAAAGGTTATGTTTTTCTGATGGATAAGACAATATGTATTGTGCAAAAATGTGAATCATCACCTGTAAAATTCAATGGAAAAACAAACTGGTTAAGAAATAAAATAAAAATGTAAAATAAAAATATTGTCAAATAATACAAAACTACAAACTACTTTTATACAGTAGTGTTCCAAATACTAGCAGTAAACGTGACTAACCAGATGAAGTACTGGTATTAGTATTTTTTTATTGCTACACAGCAAACAAACTACCAGTAGGTGCAGTAGATTCTCAGAAAACAAACAAGGCCCAGCATTCATGATATGCACACTCTTAAGGTTGTGCAATTGGACAAGTAGTTGTTCTCCATTGGATGAAGGTCCGGGGATTGGGCTCGCCACTCCATAACATTAGAACAGAAGAAGATGTTACTGGTTTACTAGTGTGTTTGGGGTGATTGTCTTGTTGATTCCAAGGGCATGTCCTCTTCAGCGTAAGGCAACATGAGCTCTTCAAGTATTCTGACATATGCAAACTCATCCATGATCCCTGCTATGGGATAAATAGTAGGAGAAACATCCCATATCATGATGCTTCCCTGTCTTCTCTGTACTGTGGCTTCAATTCAGGGTTTGTCTGCGGCCCTTGCACCCAAAAAGAACAATTTTACTCTCATCAGTCCACAAAATGTTCCTCCATTCCTCTTTAGGCCAGTTGATGTGCTCTTTGGCAAATTGTAACCCTTTTCTGCACATGCCTTTTTTTAAGCGGGACTTTGCGGGGGATTCTTGTAAATGAATAAGCTTCACAAAGATGTCTTCTAACTGTAACAGTACTTACAGGTAACTCCAGACTGTCTTTGACCATCTTGGAGCTGATCATTGGCTGAGCCTTTGCCCTTCTTTGTTATTTTTTGATCCATTTTGATAGTGTTCCGTTTTCTGCCACGTGTTTCTGGTTTTGCTTGCTTTGAGGCATTGGAGATCATTTTAGCTGAACAGCCAAACATTTTTTGCAACCAACCAACTCTCCAACCAACTTTTTAATTAAAAGTACACTGTACCCATTTTCCTCAGGCTTCCAAAGAGAAATGATGTTCAACAAGTGCTGCTTTCATCCTTAAAAGGGGCCACCTGATTCACACCTGATTTTTTACTACATTGATCACTGATTGATAGCCACACTGCTGTTTTCTGAAAACACCCCTTTCAACTAAACGGCCAATTGCACAGCCTTAAGAGCGTGCATATCATGACTGCTGGGTCTTGTTTGTTTTCTGAGAATCTACTGCACCTACTGGTAGCTTGTTTGCCATGTAGCAATAAAAATATACTAATAACAGTACTTCATCTGGTTAGTCGCATTGCACTGCCAGTATTTGGAACACTCCTGTAAATATTACTTGTTATTTTGGAGTAACCAGAAAGTGTCACTGCTGGTAAAAAGCCGCACTCACCTTATCTCCAGGTGAGAGGTCAGAAATCTGCCGCACGGCTATGTCAATCATCACCATCATGTCGGTGCGGTAGAAGATGTCGGCCGTCTCGCGGCTGGCGAAGACGTCCTGCAGAAACTTGAGCACCGCGTGGGGGGCGGGCGGCATGTGCTTGAACATGCACACCGGGTCGTCTGCGCAAGAGCAAACACGCTCGGTGGCGTCACCGATGCGGCGGGCGCCAAGAAAAGGCTAATTGGCGTAGCGTACCTCCTCTGTTGAGGAGCAGCAGCGCTTTCTCGGACAGAATCTTGACGTTTTTGCGCTTCAGCTGCCGCATGATCACGTTGTTGCTCGGCACTGCGGGACAAAGACGTGCAAATGAGATCCTTCACGTGTCTAGCGCGTTCCCACTGCGGGATACGCAAATAAACAGTCCATTTGTGTGACAACACATTAGGGTTTGAGACATTTCCGGTGCTGTGGTTATCGTTACACTTTTGTCTTAGGCCCTTAAAAGCAGCACAGTCCTGTCACATAGAGGAGGGGTTCCACAACCCCTGGGCCATGGGATTTAACAACCAAAAAAAAAACACTTGCATCTAATTTTATGTAAAGTGTTACCCATTTTGGAAATATGGGCCATTATTATATTTGAAAAATAATGCACAGTTAGAAATCCCCCAATTTGTGCATGTTTGCGTTGTTTGTTGCGAGCGGCCAACCATCCCACTTTGTTAGACAGGCGCATCATCACGCACTATCTAACCTTCTCCCACGCTGCACAGATAAAAATATTTTATTGTACTTAGTAGCATGTAGATAAACCAAAAATCATACACCCCACCTTCATTTGATCATCTTTCATTTCAAATTAATAAACTATTAGCAGAAATATTCTTTTTAGTATCGTTTTTTTTATTCGAGTATCATTATTAGAATACATAGTACATGGTAGTAGCTGTTTTGTAATCAGTATAATTACATATACATAACATAACACAAAATCATAAGACAAAACTACTCTCAAATAATATGACGGCCCTTGAACGCACCGTCTAACCTTCTCCCGTCTAACCTTCACGGATAAGGCTACAATATTGTATAGTAATGATTTAGTATAGGAAATATTCTTTTTATTTATATTGTTGTTTTTATTAGAGTATTATTAGAATACATAGTACATGGTAGTAGCTATTGTGTAATTAGTATAATTACATAAACATAACATAATACAAAACAACAATAAATACCCTCAAATACAGCAAAATCCTAAATTACGTGTACGTTTTAAAGCTGAATGTTTGTTCTGAAAGAAAAATAATATAAACACAAAAAATATTGAAACTAATTTAACAAAAAAGTGAATTATAACCTATAAAATTAAAATGAAAAACTAAAATAATGACATTTACACCAACTATAGATCGCTATAGTGTACTCCAGAACGGCACGTTGACTTTCCTGAACATACTCTATTGCTTGTACTTTCAGGTATTAGCCGCTTGTTGAGGCTTGAAGGTACGGCAGAGTCTTGCTGGCCTTCACGATATGTGCAAAATAAAAACAAATGTGACGGGAGGTGGTCTGCAGGTTAAAGTTCTTGATTTTTATGCAACTTTAGAGGTCCCGTATTTCCGCAAAGTAGGATTCATTAATAAACCGAATATTTTCATAGTTAGAACAAAGAAACATGACTTACTACATTTGGTTTTAACATTAATAGAGCCCTGTAAACATGAAATAACATCCCTATAGTCACTTTTACACTCCAGACAGTCCGCCTCTCCAATTTACTGAAAGTTGTTTCAAACAGAGTGGAGGACAATGAGGCCCATAACTTACCACTTCCACACCGAGTGAAAGGAGAATCTTTTATTTAGGTTTTGCAGGCTTAGTAGCCAGTCTCCATGCAGTATACTCTACCTGTGTGGTGCAGGTTGAAGGCCAGCAGCAGGTTGAGGAAGATGTCCGGCAGCTGCTCCGTGGGATCGTCGGGATGTCCGTCCTCTACCACATCCAGGAGGAACTGAACAAAGTCGGCGTTCAAGTGTTCTGGACGAACGCAGGCAGGAAAGGGGACCGCATCAAAACGACGAGGCGCACGCACATCCAGACACTTAAGCAGACGAGTTTGTGCTTCACTTGCCGTAGTGATGATATGGCACCTGCTCGCCCATCGAGAAGATCATGGTAAGCACCAAGGCTGTGTAACACATCTTCTGGTGCTCTGAGCAGACACAAAATCTTAGTTTTTTTGCATGTTTGTCACAGTATAATGTTTCAAATCATCAAAGACAAGTCAATGCTAGTCAATGACAACGCAACTGAACACAAAATGCACTTTTAAATGAAACTTCTTTTTATAAGGGCAGTAAAAATCCAAACCTACATGGCCCTGTGTGGAAAAGTGATGTTAAAACATAACCTAACTGGGATTCATTGAACTATATTAGTGTGGAAAAGCTTATAAAGCCATTTGTAAAGGTTTGGGACTCCAGCCAACCACCGTGAGAGCCATTATCCACAAATGGTGAAAACATGGACAGTGGTCAACATTTCCAGGCCAACCAAAATGACCCCCAGAACACAGCGATGACTCATTAAAGAGGTCACAAAAGACCCCACAACAACATTCAAAGACGTGCAGGCCTCACTTGCCTCAGTTAAGGTCGGTGTTCATGACTCCACCATAAGAAAGACACAAAAACGGGTCTTAAGACCAAAACCACCGCTGATCAAAAAGAACATTAAGGCTCAGCTCAATTTTGCCAGAAAAAATCTTGACAATCCCCAAGACCATTGGGAAAATACTCTGTGGTCTGACAAGACAAAAGTTGAACTTTTTGGAAGGTGTGCCTCCCATCATATCTGGCGTAACAGTAAAGGAACATCATAAAAGTAAAACGTGGTGGTGGTAGTGTGAAGGTCTGGGGTGGTTTTGCTGCTTCGGGACCTAAAAGACTTGCTGTGATAAATGGAAGCAAGAAAAAATCCTGAAGGAGAACTTAAAGCCATTCGTTGGTGACCTCAAACTGAAAGCAACTTGGGTTGTGCAGCACGACAATGATCCAAAACACACCAGCAAGTCCACCTGTGAATGGCTGAGGACTTTGGAGTCTGACCTGAATCCTATTGAGATGGCATGAGCTTCAAAAGGCGCTTCATGCTGGAAAAGCCTCCAATGTGACTGAATGACAACAATTCTGCAAAGACGAGTGGACTTTTTCACACACGCTTTGTGGCTCCCACCTTGTGTGTTGGTCTGAAGGTCCCGGGCCAGCTCCATGGGGAGGATGGAGTTGAGGAGGGTGGAGATGAGGGCGGCATCCAGGCTGCACATGGCGCCAAACACTTTGAGCAGCAGCAGGCGCAGAGTCACGCGGAGTTCCTGCGACAGACAAACATGCAGCATTGCGCTGCAAGGTGAGTTGTAGAGAAGAGTAACGTCGTCTTTTTGTCATCAGGATGCGTATTACAGTAGCTGTTTCGTAATTCAATTCATCTAATAATATGAAGATTATATTCAATTGCCAACATTGATATAGCCCCCTTGAATGCTAGTTTATATGTCAAATTTCAACTTTTGTAATACTGTAATTATTTATTGTCATCATTTTTATTATGAATTTTTCATATAATTACAAATAAAATGATGAAAATCTGCTTTACCGTCAAACATCCTCGTACAGTAGCAGCTGTTTGGAAATGATGATTTAATTAGTACAATTACATCTGTAGCGTAGCGTAGCATAACCTAGCCCACTTTAATATTAGATTTTTATCATTTCTTTTTATACATGTTAACTATGTGTATTACTGTAATGATTTATTGCAGTTCATAATTATTTAACAGTATGTATTATTATTACTATTCACTTATATATCAAATCAAATGCACACTGCATGGCATCTGTAAAGCTGATGTTTCTCACAGACTTTTAAAGATCACTTCATGGAATATTTTGCTAAATACGGAGCCAAAAGTAATATATCCTGCTTTTCTTTCAATATTTTTTACATTTATTTGCATTCATGATCTATCACCGTCGTCGTTTTTCTTTTTAGCATCATTAGTTCTATTAGAATATGTATTATTAGAACACATATTGTAATTAGTATAATGAGTAAGAATATGATTTGTTGTGCTTTTTCCCGTGTAAATATAATAAATAAGGCACAGGAACTGCAAATGATAGACAAGAAGTCATTCTCACCATCTGGTAGTAGGAAACTAAAGAGAGCACGTTCTCGTAGTCGCTGGCCTTGCACATCCTCTTACACACCTCGGGGTCGGCATCCGTCTAAAAACCAAACCAGCTTTTATTAGCATCAGCGATAACACCGCACACTCCACAATCCCTGCATTGGGAAAGGTCCCTGAACACATCACAGGGCCCTTCAGGGGAGCGAGAAGGATGTGGTGGGCACCATCTCTTACCAGTATCTTGAGGAGCTCCTCCAGGTAGCACGCGATGAGGGCGTGGTCTTCGTGAAGCGCCCAGCTGCGTTGCTGGGAGTCGTCCCGGTGGCGGGCCAGGTCGCCGAAGATGACCTCCAGCCGCTGCTCGTCGTGACACACCTGACCCCGCGGCAACGCTGCGCTGGCGTCCTGCACGGGGAGACCACAACCACTCATTCTGTGTTTGTATTCGTCTCCTGGGGGCACAGGGGGCGTGAGTGAGACAGAAAAACATATATAACATATCTAAGGCCTATAATATATAACACAGTATATAGAACATTTTCTTCAATACTATCTGTTTTTTATTTATACAATGTATAAAAAATGAAATCTACACTGTACGTATGTAATTATTTGGAAGATTAAAAATAATAAGTTATATATACACGGTACATATACATTCACACAGTGGTGTGAAAAAGTCAATCTGATATTTACAAATGTAAATATTCGCCAATGACGACACAACTGGGCACAAAATGCAGTTTTTAAGTGAAATTAATGATTAAGGGAGAAGCCACATGTCCCTGTGTGGAAAAAGACCCCACTCCCACGGGCTTTATATACATAGCTGAGATGATTTGACAACAATCAGTGTGGAAAAGGTTGTAAAACCATTTCCGTAGCGTTGGGACTCCAGCCGACCACAGTGAGAGCCATTATCTACAACGGCAAAAACATGGAACAGTAATGAACTTTGAATGAATGAGTGGACGGGACCTCGACTTTTGTCTTTTCTCAAAGGTCATCGAGATGTTTTCTGTCAAAAAGACGAGCCTTAATGTTCTTTTTGTTCAGCGGTGGTTTTTGGCAGCGAACTCTGCCATGCAGGCCGTTTTTACCCAGCGTCTTTCTTATGGTGGAGTCATGAACGCTGACCTTAACTGAGGCAAGTGAGGCCTGCACTTCTATGGATGTTGTCGTGGGGTCTTTTGTGACCTCTTAGATGAGTCATAGCTGCGTTCAAGGGGGTCATTTTGGTTGGCCTGGGAAGGTTCCCCACTGTCCATGTTTTCACAATTTGTGGATAATGGCTCTCGCTGTGGTTGGCTAGAGTCCCAACGCTTAGGAAATGCCTTTATAAACTTTAAGATGGACTTCAGTTATGTTTTAACGTCACTTCTTCTCACGGGGCTATATAGCTTTGCATTTTTTTCTCCCTTAATAATAAAATGCCTAATTAAAAGATTGCATTTTGTGTTGCAATAGACAAAGACAAACATACTAAGAGTAAATAAGCCATTTAAGACAAACAAAACTCCTGATCTTGTGTGTTACAGTAAATGTGTTCCCTAGGGGACCCTGGTGGTGGGCGGACAAATGTATGGAGGACAGGAAGTGACGTCGGGAGGTTCAGAGTTGGGTTTTTATCTTGTCACGGGTTAGGGCCCCCAACAGTAGCTGTTATTATGATTATTATGTTATTTTTATTAAGGGCCACACGGTGGCCTAGTGGTTAGCGCTGTGTGGCGTTTCCGCGTTCTCCCAAACATATGCACGTTAGGTACACTGTCCATACGTTATTATTTGTGCCTGTTGTGAGGTAATTCAACTTTTAAAGCCTGTCCTATCGATCACGCCTGGCGCTTGTCTCACCGGGCAATTACTGACACCTGGTGGCCAATGGAGAACACCACATTCACAATTTGAATGCTGCTCGCTTTCATTTTGCCATTTTCACGCTTGAAAATGCTTCATTTAGGCCAATCACATGCACGATTTCCTTAATAATAGTAGTGAATAATAGTGATATAATAATAGAATAATAATCCATGAAGCAACAATATGCTAAGAAGTTCTATGTACAGCCTACCAAAAGTCGGGTTACAGTTAATATTTCCGTGATTCAGTATAAAAAGCATAGAAAACTTGTTCATGACTTTCTAAATGCGGGTTTCAACCTTATTAGAGCCCTGCAGGCATGAAATAACACCCCTATAGTCACTTTAACGCTGCTATTATTCTTTGTTTACATCAAGGCTAGGGGATCGCTGCGGGTACATAACAAGACGGCCGCAGCTACTCTTTCCAATTTACTTAAGTAAACTTTTGACGTGTTTCAAGTGGAGCGGGCGAAGGAGGACAAAGAAGGCCAACAAATGTACACTTAAACATCCTTTGGTAAAGCGAGTGATTTGTTGTGCTTACGTACGGTCGCGTTGCATTTCGTTGGAACCGGAGGTGGCAAATGTTTCAGCCTTGGTGGAGGTCAGTATGCTGACGTGTCATTGGACGCTGCGTAGCTTGCGGGAAAGGAGTGGATGACATGCCCCCGCCACCCCCGACAACCCAACCGCCCTCCGCAAACTTTGGCACAGCTAAAAGCAGCCCGAGCTGTAAGGTTAAACTGCGTGACACAAGTCTGACCTTGCTCTCCACCAGCGACACCAGAACTCGCTCCAGGGCGGAGGAGGCGCGGGGCAGGGTGCCCTGCAGGTGGCCCACCACCACCCCCACAGCCACCCGCGACAGCTCGTAACTCAAGCCCGTGTTCTTCCGCACCAGCTCGATCAGCTCAGCCCCGATGGTCGGGGGAACCGGCTCAGGGGGAGCGGGGCTGCCGGGGGGGCTCTCGGCGACAGACGGGGGGGCGACCGGCCACTCGCCCTCCGGCTGATCCTCCTCGGCAGCTGGTTGAGGAGGCTGGGGGGCCGGGCTCTTCTTGATCGGGGCAGACTGAGGGCGGGTGTCTGCAAGTGGCACGGCCGTGGCGGGCTTGACGCGGGACGGCACCGGGGGTGGGGGGGTGCTGGAGACACTTGGCAGGCTGACGTCGGAGGACAGCGCAGAGTGGGAGGAGCCAGACTCTAAAGAGGTGGTGCTGATTGTGAGGGAGGGCACCGGGGATGGCGGGAGAGAGGACACTCTGGAGGGGGCGTCCGGCTCTGCAGGGACACAGAGTCTCAGTAGCGTGGGATTATTGCAACATGGACGCACGCCGACGCGCACTAACCTGCACGCCGGCTGTTCCGCTGTTTCTCAGGAGGGGGCGGCATTATGGGGGCGGCTCGTCGGGGCTGCGGGGGCACCTGCAGAGAGGGATACACTAAGACATTAGCACTACGGCATCCCATAAAAGTGAGAAACAAAGTGAGGAAAGCTGTACCTGATAAACCCCCGGCTCTTTGTGCATGCTGTCCATGCTCCCTGATAGCGGCACGCCTCCCTGTTTTCCGTACTCTCGGTTGAGGCCATTGGGCGGCGGGGGGGTCTGACTGAGGGATATTTCGCTGTTGGAAGCCGGGACGCCTTGCGAGTGACCCGAAAGGCTCCGCCGCGCCAGCGTCTCCTTTCTATGATGGATCAGCTTTCTACAACAGACAAAGGAACTTTTTCAGTAGTGTTTTTCAGTGTGATGATAACCATAGACCAGGACATGACACAATCACCCTTCATATAGTACAATCAATACAGTGTCACACATGCGTGTGCCTCATGGGGGATCAGAGCACAACTCATTGCTTTTACGTTTGATTAGTCAAGGGTTAACTTCTTTTTACACTTGCAGGACAACTACAATTGTTCAAAATTGTTACACTAGCATGTAATTTTTGTTATTATTATACTAATGATATATAATAGTGTATAACTAAAACATACATTATTATTATTATTATTGTATATATTATACAAATAATATATAACAATATTATTATACTAATATTCTATTAGGATTGTTATTTTATTATTTTACTTGAATGCAAAACTTTACATAACAATATTCAATAATATTCTATAAAGCAACAATATGCTAAGAAGTTCTGTATATGTGTTTATGACTTTCTATATACGCGTTTTAACATTATTAGAGCCATGCAGACATGAAATAACACCCCTATAGTCTAGATTTTAACAGCAGGATTGGGTCTCTGCTTTTTGCGGATGGTGTACACCTCTTAATATTTTACTTTATCGCCATCATTTTTGAGTGTAATCCCATAAAATTATAACCCCGCCCCACCCCCCCAAAACTAATGTTCCAAAAAATAAATTACAGCTTTATTTTGTTGTCTTTGTTTTATTGCTTTAATTTTTCAACTCCATGCTATGAAAGTTATTTTCCCTGCTACCAGTTCATTCTTGTAAAATTGTGAGTTCAAATACGACTTTCTTTCTTATTATTTTGGCTTTATTCTTGAAAAAATACCGCTGTTTTTCCATTTCTGCTGCTGTTTTTTCTTTCAAACTATTCCAACATTTCTTCTTTAATTATGACTTTATTCTCCTAACATTATACATTTTTCCCCTCAACCTAATTTTCCAAAAACTACAACTTTATTTGTTGTTTTTTTCCCAAAATATTGCGACTTTTTAAAAAAAACAGCGGCTTTTGTCTTGGCGATTCTATTTTTTATTTATTTAAGATGCTAAAATGATGTTATTTTTCCTCATAATATTCTCATGAAATTACGATTTCTTCATGTTAGGTTGCAACTTTTTTCTCTTCATATTTTGACTTTATTCTTGTCAAATTACTGCACTTCAGCCTAATTATATTGTAAATGATGATACATTTATATTTACTTTATTGTTTTTATTTATTACGTGTATTTATTTAAGAATATTCCATTGTGAGGAGCGAAGTCATTGCCATGCCAGGCATATCCACCAGGGGGTGTAGTTGCGTGGAGGCTGGGGATTGCTATCATATTCGCTTTCTTAGATTATTGCAGTACAAGTACTAATAGTGTCTTTATGCAGGCATTTTCACTCACTGTAGAACATCCCGCTGCTCCAGATTGTATTTGCCTCCGTTCTTCAGGGCGACGTTGTGGATGCCTTCGATGGCTCTGTCGATGGACTGCAACACTTCGTCCTGCTCCGGAGCCTGGCGCACCGAGAAAGCATCAGAACGGAGCGCTGCGGGAATATGTGCCCGCACGCGCATGAAACTTTAAACACAGCAGAAGTGCGTTGTTGCCTTGAGCCGTCAGGAGGAAATTGGGTCAGTTATGCAGCAACAAAAGGCAGCCCGTTGGCAGCAAGACTCCAAATTGGAGCTCATTGAAAGGGCACAGCCAACGGGAAGAGAGCTTCCCCGCGTGCTCGGACTCGACCGCCGCATGCCAGGAACAACACACCGGAAGTGGAGAGCGTGAATCAGCCTCCCCTCGGAGAATTAACCGGATCACTGGGAAAGCTGCCATTTTCTGCTCGGGCCAGATTCTGTTTACTCTCTCCCTGTAAGAACCAAATATCTATAAAACGATACAAACAATCAATACAAATGCCTCATAATCAATGACTTCATCATAGAATACACAACTTGCAATATAGAGGATCTTTGACAGCAGTTGGCCCTTAAAAACAGTGGAGAGCTCCTGTCATAAAAAAGGATCTTTGACTACAAAAACAACAGCATGCTGCTATGAATAGAGGATCTTCAGCTAGCGTTTTTGCAGTAGGTCCTGGGGCTCCTGTTATATAGGGGATCTTTGACAAGCATTTTTTTGCTGAAGTGCCTCTTGTATAGAGGATGTTTGACTAGCAAAAACCAGCAGAGCGCTCCCGTCATGTTCAGGATCTTTGACTAGCACTTTCAAAGTACCTTGCATGCCCTTTAAAGACAGCAAGGCATTCCTGTCAAATAGAGGATCTTTGGCTACAAGAACACCAGCGTGCATCTATGGTAGGATCTTTGACTTTTAAAATCTGTCACGCAGAAGATCTTTGACAAGCATTTTGGAAGTACAGTAGCTCCTTAAAAGCAAAAGTGGGCTCCTGCCAAATAAAGGATCTTTGACTAGCATTTTTTTTTATTTTTTTTTTTGCAGTACATCCTTAAAAACAGTACATCACTACGGTCATATAGAGGATCTTTAACTGGCATTTTTTGCAGTAGGTACTTAAAACCAGCAGAGCGCTCCTGTCATGTTCAGGATCTTTGACTACAAAAACAGCAGAACGCACCTTTGGTAGGATCTTTGACTAGCATTTTATAAAGTAGGTCCTTAACAACAGCAGAGGGCTTCTTCCCTATAAAGGATCTTTGGTTGGCATTTTTTGCAGTAAAGTAAGTACATCACTCATGTCATCTAGAGGATCTTTGATTGAAGTTCAAAACAGCAGAGCTGACGTCATAAAGAAGCGCTGTGATTGGTGTTTTGAAGTAGGTCGCGTCTTGGTCAATGGGACGCACACGTGCCGATAGAAAGACGGATCATTAGTCATCCGGGGGCCTCTGGCTTGGCCCCACCAGATTCTTCGCTGCTGTTTACCTGGATCTTTTCGATGTACGACGAGGGGACGTAACCGGTCTCACCCGAGCTGCACCGGGATCCCAGCCACCAGTGTTGGTTGCTCCTCTCCAGGATTAGGAAGCTTTCTCCGGCAGAGAAGTGCAGCGAGTTGGGCTCAGCGGAGCGAAAGGCGTACAGAGAGCGGTACATGTTGCTGTTTCAGGACTCTAGACGCCCCGAACGAAGCGGAAAACCCTCGTAGGGTGACGGGGAGTCTCTGCGATGGAATACGCGACGTTTTGTGGTGTTTTTACAGACCTTGTGAAGGCATGGCCCCCGCTGTCTATTTACAACGCAGCTCTAGCGGTCACATGATCTCGGCTTGTCCTTTCCATTCGATGCCGCTTGGGGCGCTCTTGTTCAGCAGACACGCCCCAAGGCTTACTAATCAAACACCGAGCTGTTCGTCTTTTTTGTGTTTTGCCAACGGTTATAAACAGTGGGGTTGCTCCACACCGAACAGAATGCACGCTTGATAAATATCATAATGAAAATAATAATTTCTGTGAATAGAAGATATGCCAACCACTTTTTATGAATTGTCAAGTCATGTTTGATCGACCTTTCCTTACGCAACACCGGTTTGTGTCACACAGAATGTCGTCCCCCTGCTGCCGTCAAACATGGCCGCTTTGGTCTGTGCCAGAATCCTCCTCCAGAAGTCATGGCAGAGGTTAATCCTCTCCCCCAGAAAGGCACCGACTCTCCCCAGGTAAATTTGTGAATTGTGTACATTCTTTGAAGTAGAGTTAGACTCAAGTGGGAGGCATTTAACGACTGACCTGCCGCCATTCCTCCATTGAGACAAACCCCAATCCTCTCCAAAGGGTTATTTAGGTTTAAACAGTCCTACTTTCTATTCATGTGGTAACAATAATACACTTTCCGGCGTTTTCTTTTTTTACATATGTTGACTGTGCCGGTAACGTTGGCATGGATAGCCAATTTGAGCATGTTGCGGTTAAAAGCACCAAACAGAAATGGGGAAATGAGTCGGAACCTTTTCCTTACAATGAATATTGTTCTGACGGGTTTGAGTGAAACACCTAGCAGCACTTAAAGCGCTGCTGTTTGTTGTTTGTAACCACCATATCGTCATTTTTTACATGCATAAACATATACATCTTTAAATAAAATAATGAATATATGCGTGTATTTATTGTTAATTGGGATAAAACCGTCCGTGTATATTTTCTGGGGGTTATGACAGATACCGTTTAGTACCTGCTGTATCTCTGGCTCCATCTGGTGGAACGCTCAGTAATAACATTCCACTGTAGGGTTCGTCATCCAGTACCAGAACCTGTTCAATTGAAAAGAAATAGACAGAAAATTCACAATTAAGTTGTCATCTTTCCACCAAAGCAGAACCTGGGTCTTTTAAAATGGGCCACAAGCAACCTGTATTACAGAATGGGTGCATTTAATCAATTTACTAACATTCCAGTCCACTATTTTCTATTTTTCCCAGTCAGTTTTTGTCCCGCGGTCATCGTTTGGGCCCGAGTGATGATGAGCTATACCAGCGTACCTCGGTGTCGGTCATGAAGAAGGAGCCCGGCAGCGGCTTCATGATCCTCAGCTACAGTCCCCAAGGCTTCAACATTGATGGCAATCGAGTGTTTGGGCCCTGTGCAGTGCTACCCCCTGCCATCCTGCAATGGAAGGTACACTTAAAAATTGATACTACTACAATAATTATTGAGTTTTCTTGATTTTAATTATGCGAAACTTTGCAGGTTGGGAGTTTTAAAGACATCACAGAAGAAAGCGTGTCACTGTTCCACATGCTTGTACCCAAAATAGGTAGAAATCTGAGTTATCTGAAGAAAATATGATAAAACAAATAAGTTTGTGTGTATTACTTTGTAGAGATTCTGGTGCTGGGCACGGGGGCACGGCTTGAACGCATTCATCCCTCAGTCCTGGCGCTTTTCAAGAGCCAACGCATCGCCGTGGAGGTGCAAGACACGGTAACTGTCGCTTTGAACCTTTCTTGTTGGATAGCCAGTCATGCATCTGCACGGTTTCTATAGCGCTTGTTCTTAATAATGCTGGACTGATTAACATTTATCTCCTATTTTGCTTTTATTCTGGTTCATATTTTATAAATGCACCCTTGTATTCTTGTTAAAATCCCGCCCTGCATTTATGCTGATTATTATGTCACATCATAATTATGTTGCTGTTGTTGTCTTGCTGTTGCATAGCAACTGGTTTTGACTGTTGCACCCCCACCCCCCACCCCCCACCCAGCCAAACGCATGTGCCACATTCAACTTCCTGATGAGCGAGCGGCGGGTAACGGCCGCTGGTCTGATCCCGCCGTCCGTCAGCACGGCGCTGCAGATGATGGAGGAGGAGTAGGCGACGTCAACCACAAACCAGGACCGTTTCCAGCGACGGGAGAGCGAGAGCTTCACGGATAATGTCTTTTAACCGTCTGCTCGGATATTGGAATCGGACCTAACGAGCTGCAATGTCGCTGCAAAGACACCCGTGTGACTTCCTGCCTGTAAATAAACCAAGTGTTATATGTCTAAATTATATAATTAGACTATTTATGTGTGCTTATGGATATTTATGTAGTTTTATAGTGCGCCCAGATAAGACCAAAATGAGAATGGACACAGTTACAAAAGGAAAAGCTGGCTAAACAGCTTCTGTATGTCTTCACACTACACCTTTCTACCTCACGGGTTTATGTCCTTCACTTGCTTAATCCTCGTACATGCGTGTCCTGCAGCACCATAGTGTGTGTGTGGCATATGACATAATTCACTGGCTTTGTCCTTGTCGCACTAAAGCTCCCCGCGATCCATAAATCCACCGCATTAAGCCCTAATCATGCCGGGCCTTCGAGCAGGACGCCCATGTTGGCACAGGGGCCTTAAATCCCTGTTGTTCTATGGCACATATGGCAACCACTTAAAAAAAGGACGTGTCGGTGGTTTTGTTCTTTAAAAGGCGGCTGCTGTTGTGGAAAGTTGTGTTAACTTAATTTGCATATAATAAGGACAATAGCCTCTCCTGTTGCCATGGTTACTGTGGATGGCCTACTTTAATAGTCTCTAATGTTAGTGAACCGCGCTGGACAATGAAGTGACATTTGAAGGTTTGGAGTTATGTGTAGCGCTAGAACAAAGTTTACACCACACACTAACGTGAAAATACATTGTTTATTCCGATATATTATGACATGAAACGGACAGCTTTCCCCTAGCATTTACCATTAGCTTCTATGCTGCGTTCAACAAACCTGGGAAGTCACAAACTCTGGACAAATTGACATCCCTGACTCCAGTCAGATGCATTAAAAGTGACGCCGCGCGACCACAGCGACGCCAAAAAGGTTCCAATCACAGAGAACGCAATAACCATCTTATCAGGTTTAGGGGAAACAACGTTTACACTAAATTTCCCGCTCAGCGCTTCGTGGTTGTTTCACTTCCAAACCGCAGGGGGCGCCGTGGAGCACAAGCAGCAAAATTCCCTTTAGCCGCTTTAAAGTCACCACAGAAGAAGAGCAACTTGCAAGCTGGCTAGCTAACTGTGAAGAAAGCACCGAAATGTAAACGTACATGAGCAACGAGGTGCGCGTTGCGTGCGCATAGAAACCCAACTTTTACCCGGTACAGTTGTGTTAAAAGACAACACTAGCTCGCTACTGCCACCTAGCTAGTCTTCGTCCGTCGGAGGGGCGTGGCCAGTGATGCGACGGTACATGTCCTTGATGTCCTCACACTCGCCCCCAAAGTGGTTGCTTTCGTCATAGGAGCGGGACACAAAAATCTGAGCGAGAAGTAGTTGCGTCAACACGTGACCTGGTTGGTGTGCCTGTGAGTACAGTACAATGCATCTAGAGAGCTTCACACACACACGCACACACACTTTGTCATGGGACAGCCTTATCCCAAAATGGAATGCAGTCATCCCTCCTTTATCCTGCTTCATTGCTCCCAAATCCGACAGCCATCACCGCTGATTCACCTTTGGCAGCAATTACAATTAACAGCCAGCCGGTGCTACGGAGAGTTCTGGTGGTTCTGATGGAGGCCACTGTGCTCATTGGCACATTTAAAGCAGCAGATTTGTATGTATTCTGTACTTTTTCTCAGATGTGTGCCTGGACACAATCCTGCCACTTCACGGACTATTAGTGGAAAAAGGATGCACCTGAGCTCAATTATAACTTTATGGCAAAGACCGGGAATACTTATGCACATGGGATTTCTTAAGGTTTTTTTTCTTAACAATTATCTCCAACTACCAATTTACAAGAAGTAGACTTCAATCAAGCCGTAGAAACACTTGAAGGACAATCATCGAAAGCAGCACCTGAGCTCAATTATAACTTTATGGCAAAGACCGGGAATACTTATGCACATGGGATTTCTTAAGGTTTTTTTTCTTAACAATTATCTCCAACTACCAATTTACAAGAAGTAGACTTCAATCAAGCCGTAGAAACACTTGAAGGACAATCATCGAAAGCAGCACCTGAGCTCAATTATAACTTTATGGCAAAGACCGGGAATACTTATGCATATGTGGTTTCTCAGTTTTTTTTAAAAACTATTATCTCCAACTACCAATTTACAAGAAGTAGACTTCAATCAAGCCGTAGAAATACTTGAAGGACAATCTTTGGAAGAAAGCAGCACCTGAGCTCAATTATAACTTTATGGCAAAGGCCGGAAATACTTATGCATATGAGGATTTCAGTTTTTTTTTTATACTATTATTTCCAACTATAATTTGCAACAAGTAGACTTCAATCAAGCCGTAGAAACCAGATGCACTGTACCATTTTTTACTACCTGACTCTTTCTTCCATCGTCATTGGGAACCAGCAGGCTGCTAACTGAAACAAATCTGGATGCACAAAAAACAAAACAATCAATGACATTTAAAAGTGATTAGAAGCTCCGCTGAGCTAACTCACTTCTCCATGATGGGCTCCAGAAGGTCCAGGCCTGGCTCCACCTCCTTCTCTGGGTTGTTGGTTTCTGCAGCTGTGCTCACCGTGGCGATGTACATCCCATCTGAAGCCACGTTGTGAGCGTAGGACACCACGCTTATGAAGATGTCTGCGTAGACACGCGGGGATTTTTGCAACGACGCAGCAAATAAAGCAGCCGTGTTACTTGGCAGACGGCCGCACCAGACTTCCTGTTGAGTTGTGTTTGCGGGATGATGATCTGACACGAGTGGGCCTTGTGGGTGTTTTTAACGGGATGGTTTAGTAAACAGATGACCCTGATGACTTTACCCACTTTCCTCACACGGTCGGGAACGTAGGCGGCATCGCAGACCAGCTGTTTGCACCGGAACAACTGTAAACGATGGACAAAGAATTAGCGGCGTGCGTGCGCTACTCCCATACCAAACGCGAACATGCTTACCTTGCCCTCTGATTTGACTGCTTTCACTTTGCCGTTGTCCAACACGATCTCTTCCACCGCTCTGTTGAGCAGGAACGTTCCGCCGTACTCTGCACTCAGCCTGGCGCACAAATTCATTATTTACAAAGGAAGTGGGTATGTAAGAACAGTTTCCTTGACTTTCTACAAGATGCTGGACCCATTTCCTTATGCTAAGTCGCGGTCTGGTCCTTGGTGTGTGTGAGTGACTGGAATAAAAGCTCTGACTTGCTTGGAGAGAAGTAATTTGGCGCCACCTTCTAGTTTGCGTGCACAAATCTAAACTCGGGATATAAAGCTACAGTATTTTACATTAATGTCAAATGGATTACGTGCGTTGCAAGACTTGTGCTTGTACTTTTCAACCGTGTTACTGACGGGAAGAAAAGCTCTGACTCGCGTGAGGAGTTGTCATTTGGCACCGCCTGCTGGTGCAGCTCTGCGGCTGTACTTTGGTTAACCTCATTTCCTGACACCTTAAGAGTGGTACTGGACATTGCGTGAATAGTCTGGGCTTTTAGCGCGATTGCTAAAGCACTCAACCCATTCTACAGTAAGTATAAACGTAGACCTGTCGTTTTCTGATGTTTTGGGGCTAACTGATCAAGTATTTCCTAAGACTCCTAAAAGTGATTGAAAGTATAACCTGGCAAATCCTTGTGGTAGTTCAGAAAGTCCAAAGACCGGATACAGGTATGGGCTGGTGTTGTGGCGAGTCAGAGATCCGGCATACAGTCTGATCCTCTTGATGGTCTCCACGCAGGGCCGGTCCAGATAACTGACAAGTACACAAAGCAGCCTATAAAACATCCAAATGCTTTGACTTGGTTCGGTTTGCGCCATGTGACCGACCTCTCGCTGCCATGCAAGGCTATGGCGTGACCTATGAACTCCACAACATCCAGCCCCAGGTCAAAGCGAGAGAAGAGATCCCGGGTCGTGGTTTTGTCGGGATCCACATCTTGATACGTGCGAGGGTTTCTCACGTCAAAGTTGTGGGCGAAAAGCAGCAGCTTCCTGAACCTCCTCTTGTCAAACATGCCCATCAGATCTGAAAAATATTGGACCTTTCAACATCAGTACCTCTAGTTGTCGAGGGACTATCTTGGCTGACAGTGGAAGTCGAGAACAGTACCCCTAGATTGCCAGACCGGTTTGGTGGTCAAGAAGGGTTACCGAAGGGTGTACTCCAACAATAAGGGGATCACACTCATCCGCCTCCCTTGGAAAGTCTACTCCAGGATGTTGGAGACAAGGGTAAGACTATTAGTCAAACCTCACCTACAGGAGGTGCAATGTGGTTTTCCTTCTCATCACAGAACACTGGACCAGCTCTACACCATTGCAAGGGTAATGGAGAGTATGCGGGAGTTTGCTGAACCGGTCCACATGTGCTTTGTGGATTTGGAAAAAGCATCCTCTAAGAGGGTGGTCCTCCAGGAGTACGGGATCGGGGGCATCCCACTACATGCCATTTGGTCCCGGTACAGCCGGAGCTGGTTCGCATTGCCAGCAGTAAGTCCAGCCTGTTCCCGGTCAACGTTGACCTCTGCCAAGATTTCCCTTTGTCACCGATTCTGTTCATAACTTTCATGGACAGAATTTCTAGGTGCAGCCAAAGCATCAAGGAAGACCAGTTTAGGGCATTTAGGATTTTGTCACTGGTATTCGCAGACAATGTGGTCCTAATGGCCTTATCAGGCTGTGACCTTCAACATTTACTGGGGTGGTTTGTGAAGTGTGAAGCTTCTTTGATGAGACTCAGCACCTCCAAATCTGAGGGAATGGTTCTCAGTCGGAAAAGGGTATATTGCACCTTCCTGGTTGGGAGCAAGGTTTTGACCCAGGTGGAGGAGTTGAAGTATCTCTGAGGGAGGGATCAATGCCGCGTCAGGAGTAAAGCGGTCGCTGTACCGGATCGTCATGGTGAAGAAAGAGCTGAGCCAGAAGGCAAAGCTCTCAAGCTATGTCCCTACCCTCACCTTTGGTCATGAGCTTTAGGTCATGCCCAAAAGAACAAGATCGCGGATAGAAGTGGCCAAAATGACTTTTCTCCGTCGGGTGGTTGAACTTACCCTAAAAGATAGGGTGAAGATTTTGGTCATCCGGGAGGAGCTCAAAGTATAGCCACTGCACATTTACATTGAGAGGAGCCAGTTGATGCTCTGGTATCTACTCCGGATGTCTCTTGCACGTCTCCCTGGCGAGATGTTCCAGGCAGGGAGTCCCCGGGGAAGACCACAGCTGGCCTGGGAACACCTCGGTGTCCTCCCTTGTGGAACTGGAAGAGGTGGACGGAGACCATGAAGTCTGGGCTTCCCAGCTGACACTGCTGCCCACGCACCCCGGATCCGGATAAGCGGAAGAAAATGGATAGATGGAAGGGTACCGTGGACCAGTCCAGGGTGTACCCCGCCTCTCGCCCGAAGTCACCTAGGATAGGCTACAGCATACCCGCGACCTTCGTGAGGATAAGCGACATCGAAGATGAATGGATGCGTACCATCCGTCCATTGTCTACCGCTTGTCGTGTAGTCAATGCACAAAACAATACACCTCGTGACAGATCCTATCATATCAAATGGATTATGTGACTTTTGCTTATACTTTGCAACCGTGTGAATGACAGGAAAAAAAGCTCTGGGGAGAAGTCGTTTGGCGTCACCTGCTGGCCTGCAAGTATACATTTCTAGACCCTGAGTATAAGACGATCCTGAAGAAAAGACCCACAGAAACAAAATGGCTGCATCTCTCCAGGTCCTTTGTGTGTGAGTGACTGGAAGAAAAGCTCTGGCTCAACTTCAACCTGCTATCGCTTTTATGACAGCATCGGCGTACCTGACGTGTGGGTGTCTTCCCCAGTGGCAGGCACTTTGTGCAGCTTGCCCGCCTTGTACACGTAACTCCCTTCAACCACTCTGAAGTCCACGTAGCGCGTGACCTCTGTGTGCACCAGCATTTTCACCAGCTCACCTAAACGGCGGCAAACACACGTGGCGTCAAGGGATGACATGAAAGCAAACCAACACCGCAGGCCCTCACCTTTGGTGAGGAAAAACTTCGGGATGAGATCGACGTTCCACTCTTTCCCACGACCGGTGGTGCATTTAGCGGGGCCGGGAACGTTGAACCTCCCGTACAGCTGACAGGAGAAGAGAACGATGGCGTCAGTAAGCAACGGTGGCAACAATCGATGCGCTAGGGCGAGCACACCTCCTCAAGGGGAGAGACTGACGCACTCTGTCCGCCGTAGTACCCGTTCTTGTCGATGTGGAGGACCTTTTTGCCGTCGAGTGACATTAAACCCGATAGGACACATTCCTGCGGGAGACAGGCAGATGTTAGTGGGGGGAAATAAATCAAAATAAAGTAAGAGCGCACAAATGTATGCACCCGCTCTTTTAACCAGAGCTGCTCCTTGTTGTTGTAAACCTACTGAAGTGATATCCTAAAATGCATGGCATCGCTGTGTAGAGCAGCTCTATTCGGACAAGAAGGAGTACTTTTACTCATTAATAACCTTACCTTAAGTCCAGTCCCAAGCACTATAACATCATATTCCTGCATCTTGACAGCCGTGCCACTTTCTCACTGCTATGCTGTGACGAAGATGACAAGTGCTTTGTCTTCCCCTTTACAGTAATCCTCTTACAAGTGGCACAAGTATGTGTCTAGGTGTGTGTGTGTGTGTGTGTGTTTCATTTGTTTTCTGGTTGGAAAAAAGTATGCTTGAGAATAATAATGATAAAAAAGATAGTCATATTTGCTAATTTTCAACAATGATCTTTTAAAAGCATAATTTTAAATGACAAATAACAACTATACTTTACTTAATTGGTTATTTTTACCCTTATTAACCATTTTGGCTTAGATATATGGAAGCCTGTTTCCGCTATTGAAGAAATATATGCCAATGATAAGTTATAATTATGAGATAAAATGTGGAAATTAGAGGATAAAAAGTGAAAATTGTGCGATATGCTTTCAGGTCATCTTTTGCGGAGCAGTGAGCCGACATGAAAACTCTAATACCCATAATGCATGTGAAAAAAACGCAATTCGGCCCGAGTGAGTGTGCGCTTGTTTATGTAACAGCACACTCCGATACAGATATAGACATGCTATGCTACTTGAACCCTCCGCTCGCCTCTAGTTTTATCGGGAGAAACTGGTAAACAGACCAAGCAAACCAGTAGTACTTTTAAGTTTGTAGTGTTTTTTTTTTTTTACTTCTTCGCTAGAGTCTCCCAACTTTTTTGTGTTCGTCCTTAAAGATGTCGTCACCCACCGATGTGAGTAGTTCCCTTACCTGACTATGAGCAATGACAGTTAATCCTACTGTAATGTTGGCGCCGGTGCCGTCGAACATGCTAACCAGGCTAGCTTGCTGGTCGTTTGAACGTATGCTAGTAAGCTAGCAGCTGACAGTTGGCCACCTGCTGCTAGCTTACATTTAAGGGGCTGGCCCGGCTCAGCGTACGGAGGGAGGCTTGCCTATTTCAGATATTTAACATCTAAAATATACAGTATGATTATGTTTAAAAACACACACGTAGCCGCGCTGAGATCTGAAAACTAGCTTGTCTCTCATTTTTAAAACATCTGCAAAGTCAAGGAGGATCTTGAGCCAGCTTTTCTTATTGTTCATTTCCAGAGGCGTTAACCAAAAATGTGTTTCAGTTTCCAGGCAAAGACTCCCACACGCGTGTAAGGACTAAAACCAACCCAGGATTCCTGCAGAGATTAGGTGATACTGCAGGGGGGACGTTTGTCGGAGTCGGCCTGTTTTTCCTCTCCATATATATTCTCTTCACCAATGAGGTACGAAACCCTGACCCCCCTAGGGGGGGCGTATTGTGTAACTGACAGAATAATGACCTGGTGCTGTCCTCAGGGCCGGGCTCTGCGGACGGCGTTGTCCCTGGACGAAGGTCTCTCCCAGGTTGTGTCACTGGAGACGTATGCCGGCCTCGACCCGCAGAACGACAATCGCTTGGTTCACCTGTCTGCACAGCTCCGCACCGCACAGGTGGACCGGACTCCCGTCACTCCATTGCGATGTTCAAAGGAGATTCAACACAAACGTTTTGCGTAAACAAAGATATGAAAGGCAGTCAGTTAAGACTGTGGCTGCAATCAGCAGAGTGTACTCTGGCAATAATCAGACAGGCAGGCTGCAGTGAGGCCCTGCATGTTGAGAAATAGTAACAATATTAATAAATACATCTCTAGCTGTCAGTCTCATGCTAGCTTGTGTTGTGTGTTTGCACGCACAGCCCCTGCATGACCCCAACTACGGAGTAACAGTGCAGGCAGTGAAGTTAAGGAGGGAGGTGGAGATGTATCAGTGGGTGGAGCACCGAGAGAGCAAGTGAGTGTTGCCAACTGTGAAGGCTTGAGGGTGGAGACCGAAATACGTTTTGTCTTCAGTCTGAAATATTAACACTGTATTATTCTTTTGCAGGGACTACCAGGAGAATGGTGAAACCAAAACGGAGACCACCTACTCCTACAGTGAGTTGTTTGTTGTATGGCTTAGTATATTATATTTTGTATTTAGAATAACCTCTGATGTGTAAATCAGTAAATTCCAGTTGTATTTTGTCATTTTCTGCCTTTATACGCCACCACATTGGATTTCAGTAAGCAAACCAAAAGTGTTTGCCCCCTTCCAGATTTCTTTTGTTGCGTGTTTGTCACACTTAAACGTTTCAAATCATCAAAGAAATGTAAATATAACACAACTGAACACAAAATGCAGTTTTGAAATGAATGTGAGTGTGAATGCTGGTATGCCCAAAGTACGCGGGGATAGGCTCCAGCATACCCGCAACCCTGAGGAGGATAAGCGGCATAGAAAATGGATGGATGGGTACATGGTCCTGTGTGAAAAGGTGATTTTAGCCTAAAGTGAATAAGCAGTTGGGACACCCTTAGCAGCAACAACTGCAATCAAGCGTTTGCCATAACTTGCAATTAGTCTCTTACAGGCTGTGGAGGAATTTTGCAGAATTGTTGTCATTAGGTCACATTGGAGGCTCTTCCAGCATGAAACGCCTTTTTAAGGTCATGCCACGGTATCTCTATAGACTTCATTTGGCTTTTCTTCAGCCATTCAGAGGTGGACTTGCTGGTGTGTTCTGAATCATTGTCCTGCTGCACAACCCAAGTTGCTTTCAGCTTGAGGTCACCAACAGATGGAAGGACATTCTCCTTCAGGATTTTTTGGTAGATTTTTGATAGATTCCAGATCCCCAAACATCAAAACAGCCCCAGACCTTCACACTACCACCACCATATTTTACTGTTGCTATTTAGTTAGTAGTTCCACTTTTCTCTTGTCAAACCAGAGTGTTTTCCCAAAGGCTTTGTGGATCATCAAGATGTTTTCTGGTAAAATTGAGAGGAGCCTTAATGTTGTTTTTGTTCAGCAGTGGTTTTGGTCCCGGAACTCTGCTATGCAGGCCGTTTTTCTCTTTCCTATGGATGAGTCATGAACACTGTCTCAAGTGAGGACTACACTTCTTTGGATGTGGTTGTGGGGTCTTTTGTGACCTCTTGGTTGGGTTGTTTCTGCGCTCCTGGGATCATTTTGGTTGCCTGGCCACTACTGGGAAGGTTCACCACTGTTCCATGTTTTTGCCATTTGCGAGTAAAGGCTCTCACTGTGGTTGGCTTAGAGTCCCACAGCTTTGGAAATGGCTTTATAACCTTTTCCAAACTCAGATCTCAATTATTCCCAGTTTAAATTATGTTAGAACAGTCCAGTTGTTGTTATTGACTAATATTTACATTAGTTTGATGATCTGAAACATTTAAAAGTGAAAAACATGTAAAAACAAAAATTAGGAAGGGGGCCAACTCTTCCACACACCAGATAACATTGGTGCTCACACTAAATATTGAACATCATTTTACGAAGTGAATGCTGTATTTCATCCATTGATTAAAGGCTGAATAATTTTCCTCTCCTTAGACACGGAGTGGAAAGCAGAGCTGATCAACAGTCGCAATTTTGATAAGGAAATTGGTCACCAGAACCCAAGGTGATTGATTGTGCTACCGTGCACATTTCTACGGTATTTTTGCAGCAAACGTTCACGTCGTCTTTTCACGTCAGTGCCATGGCAGCTGAGAGCGTCACGGTTGTGGCCCCCCAAGTCCAAGTGGGACCTTTGACTCTGTCTAAAGGTGATCGATCAATCCTGGGACACTCCCCGCGGCAACTAGTCTGTGTGACATTGTTTACTTTGACTCAGGACTGGTGCAACAGGTTGATAACTTCCAGACGCTGAGTCTCAGGGATTTTACGTCCTCTGACTCGGACCCTTTCTTCACCATCAGTGACGATTACTTCTATCACACCCGGAACCCAAAGAGGCCGGAGGTGAGTCAGCTTGCTAAATACAGTACTTGTGTATCTTATCCGTCACTGCTGCACTGTGGAAGGTTGGAGATGTCCGTGTGAGGTTCTCCTTTGCGGGACTCAGCGGTGAAATGCCCGGCCTCGGCCCGGTCCAAACCGTGAGTGCGGCAAACATCGTCTGAAACTAGGCTTCCAACTTTTGTAGTTTAGATAGGAATGTGTCAAAGTCAAACCCCCAAACCGCAGGTCAGCGTTGTGGCCAAGCAGAGAGGAGAGAAGCTGTTGCCTTTCAGAACCAAATCTGGTGACATCCTGGAGATCTTGTACCTGGAGGAGCTTTCTGCAGAGGTCAGTCTGAATAAAGTAAAGGCATAAACACAAAAATGTGTGTGAGTAATCCACATTTCCACGTGCTGTGATGTGCAGGAGGTGTTCGCCAGGGAGCAGCAGTACAACCACATGAAGACGTGGGGACTCCGAGCTGCGGGATGGGCCCTCATGTTCCTCAGCATTCAGCTGACCACGCGCATCATCTACACTCTGGGTAGACACCCTATCCCGCGGCAATATTATATAGCAGGGGTGCCCATTACATCAATCAAGAAGGTGGTGTGGGCAAAATGTCACTTTGTGGATGTCCTTTGACATCAGCCAGCCCTAACATGATTTATCAGCATGTCCTGTTTTTTGGAAGCGAATGTAAATTCACAAAAATGACATTCAATGGTTCAGCTAGCTCTGGCTCGTTTCGGTGTATTTTCCAAAAGTGACACGATGGGAGTACTATAGCGAGTGATTATAGCAAAGATTTGAGTGACGTGTCGATAGTTTTCTGGGCAGAAGAAACATGTGGAGATGAAACCGAGAACTTGCAGAACATGGACTTACTATTAAGATGTGATTGGTGGCCTTCAAAACACAGAATGGCAAGTGTAAATGACTCTGGAGTTGCTTTAAATTGGCTTATTGAAGAGCACAAAGGGGTCTTCATAGCCTGATTTATATTATGAGCACCCAAAGAACACATATTGCTGTGAAAAGATGTTTGTGTAACATGTGTAATGCTTTACAGTCTTGTTGCCATCATGGAATACTGTTTTTAGAAGACAAATTGCAAACAAGGCATGATTGTTTTCTGGCAACTTTCTTGTCTTATTTTTCCCGCTGTGTACCATCAAAATGCATTTGCACCAAACTTTCACGCCAAATGTTTCTTGTAAAAGTAGAAGTCACAGCAGAAATAACTCTGCAAAGGACTGATCTTGAGGAGGCCGTCTATCTGTCTGTGTTTCTGCACTTGCTTCGTCCAGTTTTATCCTAAACCGTCCTCCTTTCGAAAAGAAAACCAACTTACTGTATCGTTTGAAAACTGTGAACATCCAGCAGCAACACAACGTTTTGGCGCGATTACTATTTTGATGAAAAAAGGACTGAAGTCGACCGTCTACCTCGATAAGCGTTTTTTTAGTCTGCTTTACTTGGGAGGAGCTCCCCTGATGACTTCACTTCCGGAAATGAGACTGAGCAGCGTGAGCTAGCTCGTCATGGTTTCAAAGAATAAGCGGCGACCAGACCGACATCCCAATCTTGGAGAGACAGAAACATTTGTCTGTATTATTATGATTACAGTATGTAGAAAAAACGTCCGTTGTTGGATGGCTTTGCTTTGCGTCCAGAACTCCTCGTGTTTTGTACTTGTGGGTTTGTTACATTATTGTTTCATGATGAATTGGAAAATGTGCATTTTGCTCTCGACTTCGGCTTGATGGCAAACGCTAATGCATGAGTTGCGTTTAATTAAAAGCTCGCAGGCTTAAAATTGTGTGAGCGCCCCTGCTAGAGAAAGGTGAAAATGTGGGAATCTTAAGAGTAGTCTGTGTACAGCTTGTACATTATTGTGTGAGCACACTTCAGTAACATCTAGCACTGCTTTCATCCTCTTGGGCATGGATTTGAGCAGCGAAGCTAGGTGGCTACTGGAATCCCCCCCACTCCTCCATGATGACATCACTGGTGGTTTTTCAGTAAATCCATACAAACCGCACACTGACTACTCAGAAAGAAATGGTGTACTGACCTGTGTGTGACACCATATTGGGACTCATGGATTCCCCCATTCTTTCCCGCCCACAGTGGACTGGGTTCCGATCCTCAGAGAGCTCGTGTCCGTGGGGCTGAAGATCTTCGCCCTGTGCGTCTCCTCCTCGCTCTCGCTCCTCGTCATCGCAGCGGGTTGGTTGTTCTATCGGCCGCTGGTGGCCGCAGCGTTGGGAGCCTTGGCGCTGCTTCCGCTGCTTCTAGCCCGCTCGAGACTTCCGGCCAAGAAGCACCACTGACTACCAAGCTGCCCAAGTTAGGATGTCATGCCAATTGTTTACATATTTACACTCATACAGTCCAAAGTGGTAAATAAATGCTCTGTATAATTAGTCGTCCCTCGTTTGCAGCGGGTGTTGACCCGACCGCGATGAATGAATTTCGGCAGTATAGGAGTCAATGTTACTAGTATCATAGTTAAGAGCATAGAAAACCTGATTGTGACTCTATAAAAATATTTTTTTAACATTATTAGATCCATGGAGACAGGAATTAACACGCCTCTTAGGCCTCTCAGCTAGCCAGCTAGCTAGCTTGCTGGCTAACACCGCTAGCTTGCTGGCTAACACCGTTAGCTTGCTGGCTAACACCGCCGCTAGCAAGCTAACGAATTAGCCCTGAATTTATTTCTTGTAAACTTGGTAGAAAATTGCACCTTTTTTGGAATTTTGCCGTCATCCACCATCCTTATGTGAAACACGGACACACGTTTCCCTTTTCTGTTCGTTCTGAAGACGGAAAATGAGTTAACATGAGCTAGCTAACATCTTCGGGGGTACCGATTTGGACTATAAAACACTTTGAACGTTTTATAACTCGCAACATTTGCAGCATCTTGCCGTACTTAGGCGACTTATAACATTACCGGAGCCTAATTGCTAAAAGCCACTCAGGTGAGCAGCAGCATAGAAACAGTGTCCGCTTGCATTGGGGTGCAGTCTCTACAGGACTGCTCCAGTTTCTGGTAAACAAAAACCAAAAAAATGCTGACAACAAACGAATTGAGTCTTCGTAGCAAAACAGAGCCAGCAGGATCCGCTCTTCAGTCTGTCCCATTTCACTGGCTTGCAGTTTGTGCTACCATAACATCGCTGCAGCTTGGTTAATAAACGTTTTCTGGTTCCAGAACGCACAGTGAAAAGAAATAATTATGTATGCTTCACATAATGCTTGTGGACGGCCTTTTTTTTTTTAAGTACAGTTTTTCTTTAAGCCAAAAACATACCACTTCCACATGGAACGGGAGACCTTTTTCACTCCATGTTGGACACGCCATGGCTGACTTCATGCAGGGATATGGTAATGTAACATCTGAGCAATGGTTCTATGACCAAAATAGTACATACGGCATGTATTTCAATCTTTTGACAATTTCGAAAAGCCGAGTGATGACAGTACATACAATCAGGAGGCACATTTTTAATTTGATACTTTTTCATACATAAATTGAATGAAATGATTTCACACCATTTGAGGTGGAAAATCACCCCCCCATACCAAAGACAATCTGTGTTGGATTTGACTTGAACGTGAACGAACTTACACCACCGGAATGCAAACTTGTGCTGAAAATCCTACTTCAAAACTGTTTTATGTTCTATCCAAGCAGCACTACAATTCCGTCGTTTCCAGCCAGTGATGCAAATTAGCAAGATGACTCTTCCAAAGAAATTTATTACACACGAAACACTAACATTTGGAGAATTTGAGTTTCCAGCCTGGTGTCTTGCAGCGCGTCATAACACGCGGGAGGATTTTGGCAATGTAGCACGCTAAACGACCGCTGATGTCACGTGTGCATGAGCTGCTTGGAATCAATGCAGGGATGCGCGGCTCACAGTGCAGTGGGAACATTCGTCAGGTCAGCCGTTGGGGCTTCAGCACTTGACAGCTTTCACACACCAATCCGTTCCTTTGCCGATTCTCCTGACACTCAACCTGCTCACACCGTCACTTTGTGGCCTGAATGACTGTTGCTTTAGTACAAAAAGATTTTTTCCCGTCGCCTCAAAATGGAATACTGACAAAACCTGACTAAGCTTAAGACAAAACCAAGAAAAGTAAAAGCGCTGCACCTTTTGTAAAAACTGGTGAGAACAGTCTTGTGTGGGTGTATTATTTTGTGTGGGGGTGTTGACCTGCTCCTTCTTTCTTTTCCCCAACCAACAGGAAGCAGTCCTCGCGCCCCCGCCCCTCAGTTTACAGGAGGGTGCATTTACTGCTCTTCTTGCCCCGCCTGGCCTGTAGCGCCGCCCTGGTGGCCATCTCAAAGACTTCCCTCACGCCATCCTTTGTTTTGGCTGAGCACTCCATGTATCCGAAGGCACTGATCCTGTTGGCCATGTCCCGTCCGTCCTCCTGCTTCACAGGTTCCTAGGATTTAAAAAAGGAAGTCTTAAATGTGTACACAGTACCACAACATGTTTCCAGGCAAGACTGTGCAAAAACATCTGAACCAATTTCCACAAAAGTATGTGTACATTCCTTCAGTTGTCAGTCATATTAGTGCACTGGAATATCAACATATTTCCTGTAAGCTAGCTGGAAATATGACATTAATTTCTCTTAGCTGGAGCTAGGAACGGACCACTCTCCAGCTAACATTGGGAATCTAACCCTGTCTAGCTAGTATTTGGAACCTACCAATACAAATCTACAAATGCCAAGCATGAGGAATCTACCATTACCTACCTCACATTTGGAAGCTACCACTATCTAGTTAGCATTTGGAACCTACTAATGCCTAGCATGAGGAATCTACCACTACCTTGCTATCATTTGGAACCTACCACAACCTATCATGAGAAATCTACCACTATCTACCTACAATTTGGAATTCACCACTATCCAGCTAGTATTTGGAACCTACCAATGCTTAGCATTTGGAATCTACCACTATGGCGCTAACATTAATAATGTATGACTTTCTTGTCTAATTACCTGTTTCATTTTGGCGAGCTCCCTGCGGGTGTGCTCATCGTTGCGCAGGTCTTTTTTGTTCCCCACCAAAATAATTGGGACATTGGGGCAGAAGTGTTTTACTTCTGGGGTCCACTTCTCTGGGATGTTCTCTAAAAAAATTAAAACAAAACACGAGATGTGACTGTCAGGTTTTCACATAGCAAGCCAAAAAAAAAAAAAAAACCCAGCCGGTTCTTCATTATTATTCCATGTAATTTACCCAAACTGTCAGGGCTGTCGATGGAGAAGCACATAAGAATGACGTCAGTGTCTGGATACGAGAGGGGGCGCAGTCGGTCGTAGTCTTCTTGGCCGGCTGTGTCCCACAGTGCTAACTCCACCTGCCAGAAGAGTTCACAGGTGATCCATGTGCTAGGACTCAATGTTCCAGAACTCAACACTTTCTGGACCGCTTGTGACACGGCCAACAAAAAAATCAGGCTTTGCTACACATCTTAAAACAACTGTCAGACACGATGTTGTTGATATAGCTGTTAAAATGCTGGTGTAATGTTAGCGTTTATAGTTAAGTCCGCCTGTTCCAGTCCTTACTGTATGTCATGTTGTGTATAGGGCATCAAAAAGGCTTTGCTACACGACTAACCAGTATAAGTACTGTTATTGGTATATTTTTAATGCTACATGGAAAAAAGGTACCAGCAGTTGCAGTATATTCTCAGAACAAACCAGACGCATCATTCACGCTCTTAATTGGGAAATTAGTTGAAAGAGGGATGATCAAACAAATAGCAGTGTGGCTATCAATCAGTGATCAATGATCAATGTAGTGATAAATCAGGTGTGAAGCAGGTGGTCCCTATTTAAGGATGAAAGCAGCACTTGTCAAACATCATTTCTCCTTGACAGCCTGAGGAAAATGGCTTCTTCAAGACATTGTTCACAAGAACAGCGTACTTTGATTAAAAAGTTGATTGGAGAGGGGAAAACTTATGAAGAGGTGCAACTTTTTTTGGGGATGTTCAGCTAAAATGATCTCCATTGCCTTAAAAGGAGAGCAAAACCCGAGACACGTGGCAGAAAACGGAGGACAACTATCAAAATAGATCGAAGAATAATCAGTATGACAAAGGCTCATCCAATGATCAGCTCCAGGATGATCAAAAACAGTCTGGAGTTACCTTTAAGTACTGTTACAGAAGATGTCTGTGTGAAGCTAATCTATTTACAAGAATCACCCGCAAAGTCCCTCTGTTAAAAAAAAAGGCATGTGCAGAAGAGGTTACAATTTGCCAAAGAGCACGTCAACTGGCCTAAAGAGAAATGGAGGAACATTTTGTGGACTGATCAAAGCAAAATTTTTCTTTTTTAGACAGTTTGTGAGATGACCCCAAAACTCTGAATTGAAGCCACAGTACAGTGAAGACAGTGAAGAATCATGATATGGGCATGTTTCTCCTACTATTTATCCCATAGCAGGGATCATGGATGAGTTTGCATATGTCAGAATACTTGAAGAGCTCATGTTGCCTTATGCTGAAGAGGACATGCCCTTAGAATCAACAAGACAATCACCCCTAACACACCAGTAAACCAGCAAGATCTTGGTTCTGAACCAACTAAATTATGTTTTGGACCTTAATCCAATGGAGACCTTGTGGGGTGACATCAAAAATGCTGTTTGTGAAGCAAAACCAAGAAATGTTGATGAATTGTGGAATGTTGTTAAAGAATGTTGGAAGGGAATAACAGCTGAAAGGCGTCACAAGTTGGTTGAGTCCACGCCACACAGATGGGAAGCACTTATAAAAAACTAAATATTACTTTAGTCATTCACAGGTATCTACTGCACCTCCTGGTAACTTGTTTGCCATGTAGCAAAAAAAATATACTAATAACAGTACCTAATCTGGTTAGTCACATTGGACCGCTATTATTTTGAACACTAATGTATGTTTGGAATCGGACCCGCCTTGTACCTGTTTGCTATCCACTTCAATGTCCGCCACGTAGTTCTCAAAGACGGTGGGCACGTAGACCTCAGGAAACTGGTCCTTGCTGAAGACAATCAGCAGGCAGGTCTTACCGCACGCTCCATCGCCCACGATGACCAGCTTTTTCCTGATTGCCGCCATAGCTGCAGGAAGCAGGTTGTGTTAAGACACCGCTTTTATTTTGAACATCTGGAGGGGTTTGAATACTAGCTGATTATAGCAACAAAGTTGGCAACAATGATCCCTCCTGCTACATCTTCTTGGTCTCTGACAGTCCGGGTGTGTATGAGGTGTGTTAAAAAGCAGAGTAATGATACCATCCACTAGGGGTGTCACGAGATGAGACGATACACAAGACTGGGTCTACCAGGCCAACATGATTAACTTAATTTTATGAACATTGTAATGAAAAATATGATAATATATTGTAATCTAATATATTTTTACTGTTAAACTCTATACGTATGCTACTGGGCCTCACCCACCAAGAATCAAATTTGGACCTTTACATCAGATGCACAATATCAATACCACTTTTCCTTCTTTCTGCTTTTCAAGCCCAATATTGCACATAACTTTTTTTATATCTATTTTTTACTCAAAGTAATTTGAATTAGACCAATTGTACCTGCTGATTAGTCCTTATCAAACACCAAGGCATTACTACTATCACAACAAATCACTACTATCAGGAGACCCGCGGGGTATAGAGAGGAGGGAGGCGCTTGCTGTGGCCCAGCAAAGTGCACAATGTGGTGCTACGGAGGTCAGGAAAACCGGAGTATAGAGCGGGGGGAGCCACCTGGCGTTGCCCAGCAAGGTGCACTGTAGTCGGGCACACGCTCTGAGAAACGGGTATGATGGCACGGAGGTCTCTGGCAAACCTTTTGCACTTTTCGAGCGCCGCGGCGCTGGCGTTTCAGGTGGCTGATAAGTTTTTTTGTGTGCTTGATAGGCTCTTTCTTGCTAACTTTTTGCCCATCGTTGTGTCTGAGGCTGTCGCTACAGCGATAATAAATGCATTCATTAACGAAACAATAAATGAATCTCGGTATCGCCATGTTCATGCGCGCCTCCAAACGGGCAAGAAGAGTTAACAATAATAATACGAGTTTATTCTCATTATTTGTTTCGGTGCTGCTAAAGTACATTTTTCCTCATAATACTACAATGCTATTCTCTGCCAAATGATACCCCTTCCGTTAGCTTCCGAAGGTAAACATCAACATCCCCTCGATTTCCAACAGCATTGGCAGCCGTGCTGTTTGGCTTCAGCCCCATCATCTCCCCTCCAACCTTTCTAGTGCGGCAAGAGTACCTTCCATTCCATCACTGCTAAAAGAACCGCCGAGGTGCCCTACGGTGGTGTAAACGGGAAAGCCGAAGTTGACGCGTTCGTTTCTGATGGCCGCGGCCCTCATTTCCGCAAAGGAGGAAGTTGCTGTGTTTACTAAAGCATAGACGCTAGCCGGATATGTGACGCCAAAAAGCCCACCTTAGCGTTTCTCGGCGATAAATTGCTGATAGCTTTGTGAGGAGGGGGGGGGTCCGTCGAAGCGCAGCCGTCAAACACTCGCTTCCCAAAGGCGAGGCTAGCTAGCCGGCTAACCTTAGCAGCTAGCCTAGCATAACGGAAGTCAATGCGACTCTGCGGGCTAACGGATGAAAAAAGGCAGCCTCGCGCAACCCGGCGGCGCCCGACGCTACACCGTCCCGGTGTACTACCTTTGCTGTAAAGTGCGACGTGCTTACCCGGTCGCGATCGGTTTAAAGTCGGTCCAAACAACGACTTCCAAGGTGTGCTTTGTTGGCCTCCGTGGCTGACTGAGCTGCTGGAGGATGAAGAGAAGGGAAGTGAGAGAGGGCGGAGGGGGCGGGGGAAGGATGCTCCACTACGGCTCACTAGTTCCGATTTCCACAAATACTAATACTCGTTATTACGACAAAGTATTTGGGCCACGTCCAAAAATATCCGCGATTTGGAGATTAAAAGGCGCCATTTTACAAGAAACAAGTCGTAATATTACCTTGACCCAAGCCAACGGTCACACAAGTCCCCTATGTTTATAGCTGTCTCTGGCCATGCCTGTTCTGACGGGGTATTAAAACCATCAGCGATTTCGACAATAAAGTCGTAAATGTAAAACAACAAAGTCGTACATATGCTAGAAAATGTCCTAATATTACGAGATTAAAGTGGTAACTTTACGAGAGTAAAAGTCGTAATGGTATGTTACAGGCACTGCCTGAGAGAGCTATGAAAAGCGGGACCTTGTGTGGAGGGGACCGGTACGTGAGGATAGCGGTGAGATGATGCTAACCTAAGCTAATCTGTTTGTGCCTAATTGCTCTGTGTTGCTGTCCCGTTAGAAATTATATTCTTGAGTACTCGGGGTTGTTTAAAATCATCATTATTAATCATCTTTATTTCTATTTTATGTCATTGTATGTACATATAAATTGTTTTTATTAAACGTGTATATATACAGTATTTGAATGTGCTGAAATGTACAATGAATGATACCTAGCATGATAGCACTAAGTGTTTGTATGAGTTTATACTTGTGAAAATGTCTAAAATGCTACTATTCTAACGTTAGCAAGCTAATGTGCTAACGTTAGTATGCAACACCTTGTGTTATTACCTATGAAAATGCAAAAAAATGGTACAGTGCTAATGTTAGCATGTTAGTGTTAGCATGCTAACACCTAGCTTGATAGCCCTAAGTGTCTGCGTATGTTAATACTTAGAAACATGTAAAAAAAAATTAACTGTGCTAATGTTAGCATACTAGCACCTAGCAGAATAGAATAGAAGTGTTTATATAAGTTTATACTTACGGCTAAAATGCTACTGTCCTAACGTGAACATGCTAACACCCATGTTAACATGCAACACTTAGCATGGTAGTGTTAAGTGTCTGCGTATGTCAATAGGGTAATAAAGGAAAATGTAAAAATAAAACACTAGCTAACATGTTAACACCTAGCATGGTAACACCAAGTGCATTTATAAGTTTTGATTATGCTAACGCTAACATTAAAATGCAAAACCTAGCATAATAAGTGCCATTGTTAACACTCATAAAAATGCTAAATATGTTTTATGCTATTATGCTAATATTAGCATGCTAGAAATGCTAACATGCTAACATAAAGACCTGTTTCAATGAGTTCTACTGATAAAAATGGCCATAAAGGCCTACTGTTATACAAACTATATTAAATAATATATATTATCATTTATTTAATTTATTTTATTATATTGACAGTAATTATTTACGACACATTTGGAACCTCCTGTTAACCGTAATTGAAATATAAAGAAGCATTTTAGTGCTCATCATTTAACAATATGTTTATTATTGTGGTTTCACTTTGCATTGTATCATACTGGGAGGTGTTTCTAATGATTTGTCCAACTTTTTTTTTTACCAAGGATCGACAGCGCCTCTGCTGGTTGCAACTGAGTATTGCACTCCATTTTGTCCCAATTGCTCCTTGTGGGGTTTTCATCGCAGGCGACGCTCTTTAATCGACGAACGAGCCCCGTCAGCAAGTGAGGCTTCGTCTTGCGGAAAATGTGCTGATGCTGATGCACTTATCCCTCGTTTATTTCACACCCGATCGTGATAAGTCAACTTCCGTATTTATAAATTTGTTAAATATCCATCTAAATATGTGGGTTTTTTTACATTATTAACGATGCTTCAACTTGCTCCAAATGTTAGTCATGAACGTTCAACGTCCCGAATGTCGATTGAGGCTGATTCTATCGGACATCCGCATAGAGAGGCGTCCTGTGATACACACGCAGAGAAAAGGGTGATTGATGGACGCCATCATGGGAGACTTGCGGCATGTCCACACACACACACACACGCACAGGAAGACAAAGGACATCCCTCTTTTATTGTGAAGAACGTCCTCAGCAAAGGTGAGCGTGACGCCACACACGCGCCCTTCACTAATACTAAAGCATAACATGAAGAGGATAAGTCAGGAGGGGTCTGCCTGTCTTTCTGGCTCAGGAGCAAGGATGCTACAAAGAGTGGAAAGGACAGACAGATGTCAGGCGTGTTTAGATTTCCTCGCCCTTCTCTCCCGCGCCCTTGATGAGGCGTTTGTTGCCCCTCTTCCCCCCCGGACCGCGGGGCTTGGCGAACGCTTGCTTCAAAGCGTGCTCCATCGGGTGGACCTCCTCGTACAGGAAGTCTTCTGTCAGGCCGTCGCCGCTATCGATCTCCATCTGCACGCACACACACACACATCATTGTCTTGTCTCTCATTGCCTCCTGTCAAATACAGGATCTTCGAGAAGCAACCTTTCAGTAGATTTAAAAACAGCAGAGCCTTCTGTCATTTGGTGAATCTTCATGATAGCAGATGGGAAAAATAAAACAGCAGAGCACTCCCGTCTTATAGACAAGCATTTCTGCAGTTGTTCATTAGCAAAAGCACAGTACTCCTGTCATATAGAGGATCTTTGCCAAGTGTTTTTGCAGTTGATTGCTTAAAAATAGATAAAAAGCAAAGCACTCCTGTCATATAGAAGATCTTTTTTGGCAGTCATCGCTTTAAAAAAAAAAAGCAATCCTGTAATATAAAAGATCTTTGGCTAGTATTTTTGCAAGACAAAAAGTAGAGCACTCCTGTCATTTATAGAAGATCTTTGACAAGCAAGTTAGCATTTTATTCCTAAAAACAGCAAAGCACTCCTTCTTAATAGAGATTTTATGGCTAGTGTTTTTGCAGTAAATTGCTAAAAAATAAAAATAAGAAAAAAAAGCACAGCACTCCTGTCTATAGAGGATCTTTGACAAGCCATTTCTTGTTACAACCCTAGAAAACACAAAGCGCTCCTGTCATAAAGGATCTTTGACGTGCATTTTTGAACTAGGTAGGTAAGTGTAGAGGATCTTTGGCAAGCATTATTGCAGTATACTGCTAAAAAAACAAAGCAGAGCACTCCTATCTTAGGGAGGATCTTTGACAAGCCATTTCTTGTTACAATCCTAGAAAACACAAAGTGCTCCTGTCATAAAGGATCTTTGACGTGCATTTTTGAACTAGGTAGGTAAGTGTAGAGGATCTTATCAAGGATCTGTGACTTGTGTTTTTGCACTAGTTGGCGTAAAAAAACCAAAACACTTCTGTCATGTAGAGGATCTTTGGCAAGCATTTTTGCAGTAGACTGCTGGATTGTCATATAGAAGCTCTTGGACAAGCAATTTTGCGTCATATTCTTAAAATCAGCAAAGCACTCCTTCTATGTTGAGGATCTTTGGCTAGCATTTTTGCAATAGAGTGCTAAAAAAATCTCTGTCAATCAATTTTGCATTATAATTCTAAAAACCGCAAAGCACTCCTGTCATAGAAAAAATCTTTAAATTGTGTTTTTGCAATAGATCGCTAAAAAAGAGCAAAGCACTTCTGTCATATAGACAATCTATGACCCTGCATTTTTGAAGTACATAGCTACAAAAAGCAGGGCACTGCTGGCATATAAAGGATCTCTGACAAGCAATTTTGCCTTTATGTTCCTGAAAACAGCACAGTACTCCTGTCATTTACACAATCTTTGACTTGCATGTTTGTGTTATATTATTAAAAGCAGCAGTGCACCCCTGTCTTATAGAGGATCTTTGACTAGCATTTTTGCAGTAAATTGCTAAAAAAAAGACATAGCACTCCTGTCATATAGAGGATCTCTGACAGGCAGGTTTGCATTATATTCCTGAAAAAGGCAGAGCACTCCTGTTACATAAACAATCTCTGACAAGCATTTTTGTGTCATATTCCTAAAAACAGCAATAAACTGTATAGAGATTGCTGTCACCGTAGATGGAGCACTCCTGTCATATAGAGGATCTTTGACATGCACTTTTGATGACTTTAAAACAGCTGAGTACTCCTGTCATGAAGAGAATCTTTGAGTCGCGCTAGTGAAGCAGATTCCTACATACAGCAAAGCCCTCTTGTCATATAGAAGATTCCGTGTGGGAATTTCAGCCTCCTTCCCAGTTTAAATCCACGGTATACAAAGATTGTGGTCGCTGCGTGCGCGTTTGGTTTCGATGCGCACGTCTTACCTTTTTGGTGACCTCCAGCTGATAATCTCGCTCCACCTCCTCCAGGAGTCGGTTCTTACAGCTGGAGTAGAGCATGCGCTCCTTGATGCTGCACGTGTAGCCCGGCATGGAATAGATGAACACTGCAAGACAGGATCTTTGTCGGCAAAAATCTTTTCAATAAATACTAATGTGTAAAAACTGCGATTACAACTGAGGTCAAAATGTCATAAAGAAATTCAAAAATGAATACAAACAAACACGACTTTCAAGTGTAAAACGAGACATACAAATATAAATGAAGTGCAAAAAAATGCTAATGACTTAAATCAAAGTGTAAAGATAATTACAAAAAATACAAATGACTTAAGTGTTAAAGAGTTCAAGAAAAGACTGAAATGACAAAAATAAAAAGTGGTAAAAATAATCAATTAAAATGACGCAAATAAAAGGGTAAAAAAATAAATAAAAATGTAAAATTTGTAAAAACTTAAAATAACTTAAAATAAATAAAATAAAAAGTCAAAAATGTTCAATGACAGAAATAATTGAAATAAATTGAAATATAAATGACTTCAAAGTGTCAAAAAATAATGAATTTTTTATAAATAAATAAAAAATGACCAAATAAAAGTATAAAAATAATTAAAATAAATACAAATATAAATGACTTGAGTGTAAAAAAAATGTAAATAAAAAGCTGGAAATAAAAATTCAAAACATTTATGATAAAAAACACAAAACATTTTTAAAATAAAAATAACTTCAATAAACAAAACAGTACAAAATAAATCAAAATGTAAAACATAAAAGAAAAATAAAAATGTTTTGTAATTCCAGAGAAAATAATAAAATGAAACCAGTGTAAAAATAGCAGCCCCCGCATGGGATTGCTGCGGGTCTGGTACCGGTGTACTGTTCGCACGCAACGCGGGGCGGGAAAAGGTACTGACCGAGCGCCTCCTGAGTGCGGCCCTGGTGAGAATGCGGAAAGACGAAGAAGTGATATCTGGGCGAATCGGTGGGGATCCTGTAGGGGAGGTCGCGCGTCTCCGTGGGTTGCGTGTGGACCAGCTCGATGGTCTCCCTCTCCACATCCAACCTCTGCAAACAAGAAAAACAAGCCCGCTTTTCCCTGCACCGTTTAGGCTGCGTCCTCAGAACCGACCAGCTGGATGTAGTTGATCCGTTTCTGCCTGAGCTGCTGCAGAGCACGTTTGGCCTCTTCTTGCAAAGGAAAGGCCAGACCCTGGGAGAGCCTTTTGTCTATGCCAAACTCCACCGGAACCTGAGCCGGGACACGAGAGAACCGCGTGTTTGCCGTGCGTACTTTTGGCCTGCGGGTATTGTGTGTGTTCTGGTGCCTAACTGCAGTGCATGATGTTTGTTTCTTTTCAAAGAGGATCACTCATTTCACCCACCCAGCAGAATATGAGAGACAGACGCCTGCTGAGATACCTACCCTCGCACGAGGAGCCCCGATTCGTCTGCGCTCGTCCTGTGGACAACCAAACGTTCGTTTGTAGACACCGAAAACTGAAAAAAGGAGGCACTAAAACCAACTCACCCACACCACTTTATCCTGCCGAGCAAACATACAGACATTCAGAGGAGTTCCATTCCCACCTCATATTCCCAATCAATCCAACTTCACCTCCGTCACTCGAATTCCTCGCAGTTCCTGTTCGGCGGCTGTGAGGGGCGCCGGAGAGCAGCAGGAGGTCATGTGACGCAGGTAGCCCTGGAAGCATACGTCATCCTGCCAGGGGAGAGCCACGATAAAAGGGAGGGCCGGCCGGTCGGACGCCGTCCGGGACGCCGTCCGGGACTTTACACACGCACCTCAACGGTGGCGAACACCTCGTCTTTGATGTGACCGCCTCCGAATTCCTTCTTCAAGGTGGCGCGAGTGGCGGCGTACACCATCTTCTGCCTGACCTGCACACGCACAGCAGAGCTGGACGCTAACTCTGCGGGCTTCTTCCACGTGTCTGCGTCAAGAGCGCTGTCCTCCCGCCACTTTTGCGTTCAGAGACTTCACATTAAGAGCGGTGCGTTCGTTGAGCTTCTCATATGACTGTTTGCTTTCGGGACGAGCCGTGCGCCCAAGCGACATGTCCGATGTGTATCTAATCCATGCATTTCCTGTCGAGTACCGGCCCCCGAAGGGATGTGCTTGCAGAAACGCTCGCTCCAGACGGGTGTCGGCGTTTTATTCTGAAAAGACTAGAATAGTTACAGTACCGCTACATTTGTGCAGTAAGGGGCGTGCAAACGCTGAAGACGGAAAATAAAGGGCCTATTTAGCTAAGTGTCACACAGTTTAGCGAGATAACATCGACTTTTTTAACAATTTGTTTTTCCTCCATGTCCTCGTCGTACTTAAAAAATGCACAATTACGGAAATTCTTCTAATTCTTCAACTGAATTAGGCTTTTTTTAAACATAAAAAAAAGCAGAAGAAGGCCTGGAAATTGTCCCCTAGGTGTCAGTAATTGTTGGATGTTTCCCTAGGGAACACTTTTACTGTGACACTGCTCGAGCAGGAGTTTTATTTACGCCTCAAATTGATCATTTACTCGTATTTTCTCTATTTAGTTTTAGTTAGCGCCCAAAGTCGGGTTGTTTGTTTCAAATTAGTCTTACTGTTTTTAAATGTTTAAAAAAGCTTTTTTTAATGTTCATTACTGCCGCCCCACGGATGTATCCACCTAAAATGGCGGTGGAGGTTCCCCTGAGGGCAAGTGCCAAGGACAAGTCAACAAGCGTATTGGAATGCTTCCATCCATTTTCTATGCTGCTTATCCTCATTTGGGTCGTGGGTAGGCTGGAGCCTATCCCAGCAGCCTCTTTTGTCTTCTTTATGTCTTGTTTTCTCTGATTATATCGGGTAATACAAATGCCCAGGTGGCTATAGGGGTGTTATTTCATGTCTCTAGGGCTCTAATCATGTTCAAAACTGTATGTAGAAGATTGTAAACCGGTTTTCACTGCCATAACTATGAAAATATTCAATTGATTAATATTAAGTCAGACTTTGCGGCAATTCACTTAATGTAGATTGGTCTGGAACCAATTAACCGCCGTAAACGAGGGAAGACATCGGATTTTTACAAATCTGGCCGCATGACATACTGGTGACTGGTCAGGTGACCAAGCAATGAAGATCCACTCGTAGCCCAGGGCGTTCCGGGAGTCCAGCCGGTAGAGGACGTAGCAGGGTTGCTGCGGCGTGAGCAGGGGTAACAGGAAGTGGTCGTAGTCCTTGTCCCAGCTCTGCGCCGGCTGTCTGCACGACTCCAGCACCAACTCCTCTGCGGACAAAGATGGGAGGTGAGCCGGGTGGAGATCCCGAAGGCGCCCGTGAAAACACGCTTACCATTTTTGATGACGATCTTCATGATCCGGATGGCACCGCCCCTTGCCTGGGCCAGGAAGTCTTTGAGCTCAGATGTTGCTGGGAACCAGTCCAAAACACGAATGAATACACCAGATGGATGCATGTTTTATATTTAACACAAAGCGGTGAAAAACACAAAGCCGTATTTGAACTTGTTATTGGCCAATGGGGAATTGATGATGGAAACCAGAGAACTCTGCCTGGCAACAAGTGGCCTTGCAAACACATGACAGGACTAATACAAACAATGCAACTCTGTTGAGCTGTGTAAATAAAAAAAGTATAAATTAAAGATAAATGCCATTACATTTAATCGCACATATAACCAATCAAATTAAATGATTGCACATGAAAAAAATCGGCTAACGCATTAATTTTGACAGCCCTGTGTGTGTTTATTTAATATACAAGTATTATTTGTGAGTGTAAATGTATGCATGTTTGTGTATATATATATATATTTTATATATGAGGATAAGCAGCATAGAAGATGGATGTGTATATATACACATCATATATATATATGTGTGTATGTGTATATATATATATATGTGTGTGTGTGTATGTGTATATATACATACATATATATATCCTATGTTTATATTCATATGAAATATTTTGGGTAATATTACTTTATTGTCCTGCAATCATATTTCTAATTCCCTCTGTTAAAGTTGAAAGGCTGTCTTTTCCCCTCATACTTTATTAGGACAACAGATCGTCTAAGCTGCCATTCGCTGCTCCAAAAGTATTAGGTCATGTGAAAAAAACACAAACAAAACCAGAATATGGTCTTTGCCATCGTATGCCCGCCAAATCCCCTATTTGTGGTGACAGAACATGTCATGCCGACGTGAACAAGAACCCGAGACACCCCAGCGAGCGCACACGGTCCAGGCCGGAGTCACATGACCTCCACATGCCAGCAAAACAAAAACAAAAGACGGACGAGGAAAAACGCCGGGAAAGCCAGGCCAAAAAAATCTACCAAAACATTAAAAAAGACATTTTTGTTGCTGACAACTTCATTTGTGCTCATGTGTGTCGACTTCCCTTGTCGCCGTGGTTACCGAGCAGGCTCCTAAATGATGCATGGTCAGGGGAGAAAGGTGAGAGAGGCGCGCCGCAGGCCAAGCGTCCACCTGTGCTCCTGTTACCGAAATGCCGAACGCCAAAAGCCCTTCAAAGCGACTTTTACCGCAAATGAACGCTTCCAATCCCTGCAAGGCCCTTTTTTAGCGCTGAGCCACACGCCAGGCGACGGGGCAAATGGACAGCATGTTGTCCGTTTGGAAAGAAGCCCATTTGCGTGCGAGCGTGAAAGCAGCAAAGATCGGACAAAGAGGAAAAAGTGCACGCATACCGTTAATCCCAGTTTGGTGTGACATCTTTCTGGGCCCTCTCTCGTCAGGCTCCTCGCTCCGGTCGCTCTGCGGGAAGTCTACCTGTGCACTGACACAAGACACACACAAACCAGTGACACCAACCCCTGGCAGGGGGAGTTTGGAGATTCCTCACACCTGAAACGCAATCTGCGGAACTGGATGAGTAATGTTGCGTCTGTCAGCGGATACGGGAGCCTGACCACTGATCTAAAAGCCCTCACGGACCGCTGAGCGCAGTTTTGGGGGGAGATGATCCACAGGTGGGCCGCATGTCAGAAGGCCATTTTATCGCTGCTTCATATGAGAGACTAGCATTAAGTTGCACTGCAATGTGACACGGTGGCAGGAATCAACACTGACGCCTGGACCGGTTCCAAAGGTCGGCACGGAAACTGTATGTTCGGTACAAACACCAGCTGCAGTTTGTCCCGCAGGAAATAACGTCGATACATGCCATGCGTTCCAGACACCGACAATACAGCTTATAGAGAATCATTTCGGTTTTATATGCAGAAAAACCAAGAGGCACCTAAGAACGCACATGACCAAGAAACAGAAACAAGCGCATTAACCAAGCGACAGCCGCAGTGTTATTACTAGTAACATTATTATGCCCAAGTACTACTCCCCTGGCGTAGTGACACCTCGCCACACCGGCTAGCTAGTTTCACCACACACTCCAGTGAAAGGTAACGCTACGTGTGGGAGATGCCTTTCCCCTTTTCGGTGCACTCTAACAAAACACTTACTTGCACTGCGAAGCCCTAAAAACGTACAAAAAACACCAACAATGTTCCCTTTAGATGGACTATGCTAACCAAGCGACAGTAATATTCTTATTGAAGAACTTTTTTCTGGCGTAGTAACACAACCACCTACCACTGTGTTGTTAGGGACTTTGGAAAATGTCGCCTGTATTGGGCTGACAGATGCAGCCAACCAGTCAGTGAGAATGCTACGGTAGTATACTCTAATATACGGTGGTATGCCGCAATATACGGTGGTATACCGCAATATACGGTGGTATACCGCAATATACGGTGGTATACCGTAATATACGGTGGTATACCGCAATATACGGTAGTATACCGCAATATACGGTGGTATACTGCAATATACGGTGGTATACCGTAATATACGGTGGTATACCACAATATACGGTAGTATACCGCAATATACGGTGGTATACCGCAATATATGGTAGTATACCGCAATATACGGTGATATACTATAATATACGGTGGTATACCGCAATACACGGTGGTATACTGCAATTTACGGTGGTATACCGCAATACACGGTGGTATACTGCAATATACGGTAGTATACTGCAATATACGGTGGTATACTGTAATATACGGCAGTATACCGCAATATACGGAAGTATACTGTAATACCAACCATGACCAGAAGATGTAGTTATATCCTCAGTAGTGTTGACTAAATGTCTGAGGAAGAGACACTTGCTTCCGGGGTTCTGACCTGCGATCATGGCGGCACGCCGGGGCTGCTCGGAGACGGTGTCCGGCCACAGTGCACCCTGCTGGGCCACGCCACCCTGCTCTCCACCCTGGTTCCTGTGTAATCTCTGTAAGGCCTTTTAGTGTACTAAACATCCCCGTCACGACGTGCTGCTTATCTGTGGACCAATCCGTTTCGCTGTAAATTTTAGTGGGTGTGGCTTAAACACCGGCGCGTTCTGTAGTCCGAAAATGACTTTACAAATGACGCCTAAGCCTCCCCCTCCCGTCCCACGCAATGGACTATTCTTTACTCCATGAACCGCGGCTCCCCGCTGCGGGCAGCACTCATGCATGGCTAACTTGGGTTGCCTGTTAAGACAATAACGGCCGCGTGCGAATTCATAGGCAGTGGATAGCAAATCAGCAGCGCTATACAGGATGCACGCGGACTACTCTAAAGTATATGCAAGTTTCACTTGTGCAGTTTTTGTTCTCAAGGGCGAACGAGCGCGCCGTGTCTACAAGGGAGTCGGGAATAGCGAGGTTTGCTGTGACCACGCGGCGCACGATTCATTGGTTCTGCACACACACACACACTTTTTAAAGTCATCAGCTCATGCAGGGTTTGATTTATTCGTTGTTTGTATGAAATATTTACAGCTTTGTATAAAAATGTAGACCACATTCTGACAGTTGAACCATAACAGGCAGAAAAATAGAAGAACCAGCAAAAACTAACCGTGAAGCCCGTTTAGAAATACAAAGCAGACCTTTTTGTGGAAAAATGAAAGGATGCAACTTTGATATTTGCAGATATGCTAAGACCTGCATCTTTGTCATTTAGGTGAAAAAAACTTTTATTATTATCAACGTCACTCTTTTTGCCATTTTGGCTGTTTTTCTAAAACTAAATCTTTCTTCCCACGTAGTTTTTGTAAATCTTACTTTGGTAATATTACAACTTTATTCCCATATTGTCACTTTTTGACGTGCTACTTTGTCTTTCATATTTGAACTCTGTGCTACTAAAATTGTGTTTTCATTTCAAAATTGCAACTTCTGTTTTTTCCCCTAATGTTGAACTTTATTCTTGTAATTTTTTGTTCATTTCTGCTGTTCTGCTATTTCAACTTTCTTTGCTTAAATTATAACTTTATTTTCATAACATACTGTCACTTTTTCCGCAATTTCATTTTCCAAAAATGACAACTTTTTGTTGTTTTCTTTCTCACAGTATAATGACAAAAAACATTTTTTCTTTGATATTTCAATTTTATGCAACTAAAACATAAGATGTTATTTTTCCTCATAAGCTTTTTACGACTCTCTCATTATTTTAAAATTCCATTTTTGCAGTTTTTCTGTGAAATGATCTTTTTGGTAGTGTGGGCCAATAAAAAAGAGCCATGATCATAATAACAAGTAATATTATTTAGCCAGGAATACTATTACTGCATCATCAGATATTTCTAAATTAGCAATAAACAATGTGTGTACTTTATTGCAATTGTGTAAAATTTTGTAATAAAATAAAAACCAAATGTTTAAAATATTACAAAATAAAAAAAGGTTACAAATGACACACAATGTATATAAAAAATATTTTGTCATATCAAGTAATAGAAAGCGATGCATGTGTAGTTTGCGGCTTTTTGGGTCATTTTTAAATGACAAAATGATAAATGTGTGTGTAATTCTTTTTGACAAAACACATAATGCTGGTCTAGTAAGAGCACTGCGGGATTTTCCCAGACAAAAAGCAGCTGAGAATATAATAAAAACTGTGATGTTCAAAGATTTCAAATGTGTGGTAAACAAGACACACAAAAACCCTAAAAAACCCTTTTGGGGCAAAATGGCGGCAGCCGGAAAAGACTTACATGCCTTTAGCCCAAATCAGCCCCAGTTCAAAGCTGTACGGTAAAAAATGTGAAATGTTGCGTCCTTTACGTGTCGTCGAGGGTTGGCAGCCAAAACGTCTGCGGGGAGTCCAAACAGAGCGCATCAGAACCACAACACAGTACAAAGTAAGACAAGGATGAACGACTGCAATCGTTAGCAGCTCTATTGGATTAGCCGCCTCACTGGGTGTTGTGTACCTGCCGGGGGCACCGGTGTCAGGGTCCAACAGCTTCGTCTAGCTCTGCGTGCGCTTTCAAGTGTTGCTATGCAGCTGCACGCGCGTTTAACATTATTAATGTACATTAAATGCTGATAATTATGAGATTTTTTTTTTTACATTTATTATATTTATGAATATTTAGTTCAATTTATAAGTACATTTATTTAAAAATGTAAAAAAATATATTTGTGTTTATATTTCACATAAATATGGATACATATTTTTAATGGATTAATACTATAGTATTAGTATATAATGTGAATAATTACTAAATGTCATTTTTTTAATTGATTGTTTAAAATGTACATTACATACAAAACAGAAAGATTATCTAAAAATATTTGTAAAAGTATGCAAAAACAAAATATTTGTAAAATATAATTTTGAAATGGATTTGTTTTGTATTTTTTTGTCTCTGTATTAACAAATATTTGCACAATTATACCCATTATAAATAATTATTTGTGAAATAGAATTTCTTACTTTTAGTATTTTTCTTGATATTATTTTTATTTTAACACATTTGCAAATGTATACAAATGATAACATGTGGGAAATAAAATGTATTTTTCATTTTTTGTATTCATTTCAATTTTTATTCTTTAACTTAAAAAAAGTATATATTGAAAAATATATTTTGTTCAATATTTTAAAAAAAGTACAAATAATATAATAAAAGTAATTTAATTGATTACTTTTAGTATTTTTAAATTGTATATATTTTTACTGAAATGCAAAAATTACAAAAGGTATTTGTGAAAAATGCAATTTCTTAATTATAAAATATTTATTAATTAACTGTATATATTTTTAATTGATTCATTTTTAATTTGTTGTTAATTTTGACAAAAATGAAAATGATTTGTGAAAAATAGAATTTATTTTCAATATTATAAATTTTAAAAATGAAATGTATTTATTTTAATTGATTTTCAAAAATGTGTACGTTGTAGATATTTTTGGAAACATTAAAATATTTTAAATAATAATAATATTACAATTTATTATAAATATACAATGAAAATTCCACACACGCATGCATTTCTGCACGTGTCCAGACGTACGGGCCGCCCCGTATTATGCATAATAAGAGCATGACTGACGGTGTTGCTCCCCAAGGCGGCGCATCGACCCACCATGTTGCTGCAGGCGGTGGCAAAGGTCATGTATCTGGGGTTAAACTGGATGGCGCCGATGGGGCCTTGATGCTTCCCATCCAGCACAGCCACCTTCATGCCGTTGTCGGTGTTCCAGACATGGACTCTCCCATCCTCGGAGCCTAAAGGGGGGAGGAGAGAGGTTGTTTGTGTGGCGGCGGCAGATGGACATGCAGCATGAAGCAGAGGAGATGAAAGACCTATCATGACGAACTGGGAGTCCGGGGTGAAACACGCCTCCAGGGTTAGCCCCCTGCTGTTGTTGTAGCCCTTCACAGCAGCAAAAACATTCTTCAGCATCGCATTTCCGCTCCTGGAGGTATTAATCCATCTCGGGATATTTCCCCGCAGACATAATTCAGGCGAGACGTGCGCTCTGTGGCCTTACGGAGAACGTGTGCACGAGATCTCCGCTGAAGGCGTTGAGGATGCAGATCATCCCGCCGTTGGTGGAGACCAGAATCAGCTTGCCGTCGTTGCTGAACTTAAGTCCGCTCCAGACGCAGCTCCGATGCAGCCTGGTCTCGAAGGACTTGAACGGACCCTTTGAGGCGCCGCCACAGATCACAGCTCAACATTCCCCACCACTGACAGTTTCTGCAGAAGGTACCTTGTCGAAGGCGCGCACGTCGAACAGCTTGATGGTCTGCGATTCCACCCCCACGGCGAAGATCAGCCCGTCTGGGTCGAAGGAGCAAATGGGGCGGCCCAGCGGGTTTGTTAGGCCCTGAAAGGACAAATACAGAACTTGGATGGATGATGTCATCGTAGAAATATAGTGTCAGTCATTTGTCAGATTGGGATTTATGCTTCAGGTGTTCACATGCATATTATTCTTGATATTGATCATATTCATATCATATCGTGTTCATATAGAAATGCTAAAAAACAAGTATCTATACTGTATAGTTGTTGATATGCACACTCAAACATTGTGCTCATGTGGTATGAATGCAAATAAATGGCATAAAAATGTCTTTTCTATAGCACGTCTTCAATAATATGTGTTTCTATGCATATTATTGATAATATGCAAGCATACAAACATTGTGCTCATGTGGTATGAATGCAAATAAATGGCATAAAAATGTCTTTTTTATAGCACGTCTTCAATAATATGTGTTTCAATGCATATTATTGATAATATGCAAGCGCACAAACATTGTGCTCATGTGGTATGAATGCAATTAAAACGGGTCATGTTAGATGTTTCCGGATCTGATACAGTATGTTTCAATAAGTATTGATATGTATATTGAAATTATAAGCATAATGAGTAACCGCAGAAATATTGTGTCGTATGAACATTTATTTCATATATGTATTTCTTTGCATAATATGTCAGTTATATTTAGAATATGTAATCACAAAAATGTTGTATTAATATCAAATGCATACAAATAAACAGCAAAAAAGTCTGGTATATGTATAATATTATTGATCAATATTTCAATTCTATTTTTAATATGGACTCAGACATATTGTGTTCAGAAATGGCAAACGTTGTTGAATGTACTCCTAGACATGTATAAACCTATGAATGCCTACGTGGGAATCCCGGAATTCCTTTCTCCCTCTAGTGCGTCTTGCTCTTCACTATGTGCTCTTTTATTATGGGAGGGCTTCGCTGTGGTGCTGCTACCGCGCACCTGCGAGTTCTCGGCGCGCAGATCCCAGATGCGTATGGTCTTATCCAGCGATCCTGATATGAACATGTCCTCCACTGGCGACATGGACAGGGCAATAACCCTGGAGAGCATGAAGCGCATCCTGTTTTAGGCATTCCGTTGGTTTTGAGCAAAAGGGACAAAAAGCCGAGGAGAGAGAAAAAAAGCACATACTCACCTCGCAGTGTGACCTCGGAAGTATCGGATGTACTTGTTGTCGGTCAGCGACAGGTAGCGGATGGTATCTGCGGGTCACGAAGAAACATTTCTTTTCAAACAGAATAGAAGCGAGGAGGGAAAAAGACGCCTCCGTACAAAGATGGAATTTGACAGATGATAGGCTGCCGTGGTTACACCACATTTTCTTTCTAATGCACTTTACTTTCCAAAGAAAGCCAACATAAAAGCAGCAGATGAAGGTGCAAAGCGGATGGATGAGTTAAATATAAAAAGAGTAGAAAATGCATAAAATACATTAAAAAAAAGTACATGTGGCAGTAAAAAAACTACCGTACATACAGTATAACTTCTACTACTCGTATGCATTGTTGTGCTACGTTACCATCCAGTTTATTGGAAGTGTAGATGACGTTCTGGGAATCTCCATGTGTGTATCGGATCAGGTCTGCACCGTACTTCTTGCTGTACAGGGTCTGAATGGGCCTGGTGTGAAAAACATCATTTTATTATGAAGCACAGATACCCGCGACCCTGATGAGCATAAGCGGCATAGAAAATCAATCAATATTGTGCTTTTTGTAAGAAGAATTATTGTTTTTTTAAGGGAAAAAATTTTATTACACAAATTAAAATGTGCTTTTTTGGGGGTAAAAATTTGTAACACTATAAGAATTAAATTATAATTTTTGCAAGAAAAAAAATTCCAAGAATTAAAATTGTGCTTGTATTTTTAAGAAAAAGTTGTAATATTACAAAAATTAAATTCTGCTTTTTTCTACTAAAAAGTTCATTAAATACTCATTTGTGTTTTTTAAAGAAAAAAATGTATTGACTTAAAAAATTTGCTTTTTTTTTTTTTAAAAAGGAAAATGCCGCAACACTGAGGTTTTTTTTTTTAAATAAAAATGTGTTTTTGTTGCTGTTTTTTAAAAGAAAAAAATAAGGTAATAAATCAAAAGTAATGCTATAAGAATTAAATAGTATTTTTTCAAATAAAAAATGTGTTTTAATAAATAAAATTGTAATAAAATGTTATAATTAATTTGGCCTTATTTCTAAATACATTTTCTAGATGTGCTTTTTAAAAAAGTAATTTAATTGTGCTTTTTTGTTTTTACTGAAAGGTTATATGTTCAAACACTATAAGAATTAAATTGTATTTAAAAAAATGTAACATAAGATTTAAAATGTGCTTTAAGAAATGAAAATGTTGCAAAACTGTTAGTAAATTATATTTTTTTAAGAAAAAAATGTAATGATACAAGAATTATTAGTTATCCTTTACAAAAAAAGTATTTTTTAAAGAAAAAAAAACCAACTAAATAGTGGTATGTGGTAATATAGCCAAACTTAAAAGTTGGAAAATGTAATACAACACAAATTAAACTGTCCTTTATTGAAAAAAAAGTTGTAATAATATAAAAATTCCATTGTTTTTTTACAATTTAATTACAATAATGAAATAGTGCTTTTAAAAACGGTAACATTGTGCAAATGGAAATTGTTCTGTTATCGAGGAAAACATTGTAATATCACAAATATTACATTTGTACGACAATGACTTACATAATCATGAGCGAAAGAGAACAAAACTGTCATTTTATTGGAAACAAAACTGACAAGCAACGATAATTCCATCCGACTGACTGTATGAGAAATTGATAGCGGAACAGCCAGACGGTGTGAATGGGAGCAAAAAGTCGTTTTTAGTCTGCGTTTTATTCTGATTACACCATGCACACCATTAATTGTCGTCGGCCTTTTCAAGCAAACAGCATCGGTATCGGCATCGGCTCCCTGGACTCGCTTGGTATCGGATCAACCCCAAACTGGGCAGTATCGCCCACCGAGACCCTGGACTCGCTTGGTATCGGATCGACGCCAAACTGGGCAGTATCGCCCACCGAGACACACTACAGTAAACGTTTTGTTGAATGGCTCCATCGCACGCGGCGTAGCGTATTTGCCGGAAATGTGAAGGACACTCCGTTGCTGGTGTTTTCGAGCGAAAGGTGACAACAGGGTAGTTACCGACCTGCCCCGGACCATGTCGTACAACACAATGCGGTCGTCGTCGCTGCTCGAGACCGCATTTTCGCCATTGGAGCTGTAGTCTAAACAGTTGACTTTCTCCGAGTTCTCTCGGTACGTCCTTGCAACCCTGAAGCTCCTTATGGCGCCGTCCGTGAGCCTCATGTTTGTCAGCGATTACAAAATTAAAAACAATTTTCGTCTCTCATTTTTTTCCAAATGTACGCTCGAGCCGTACACTCATTTTCTAGCCCTCCAAAAATGTGCTTTAACCGTCGTGCGTTTGATTTGGTTAAAGCTATGTTGTAAAAAGGCGGGGACTTTTCCCGATAAACTGCAGTTAATGGACAGTCGGCCTACGGTGTTCCCAAAACAAGCGCGCCGGGAAATGACGTCATGAAACAGGAAGTTAAAGGAGTTCAACCAATGTTGAAGGACATAAATGCGCTCGAGCGCTACAAATATGTCATTTTTTATCCTTTATATCAAACTATTTATCAATAATTACAATTGTATAAACTATGTCATTATTTTTATATGATTTTTTTCTATTTTCAATTTGACTGTAAACATCTGACTGCGCTTGATGGAGAAACTAATTTGTTAAATGGTTTTAACTGTTATTTTTGTCTTTTCTAAATAAAAAAAAATATATATATATATATATATATATAATTGGGTATATATCTCACAACTGCGCAATACGATGTTGTTGTTGGTTCATGACTTTACGAGAAAATAAACATTTACTGTGAAAGGGCCGACCCGGAAGTAACCAGATGCTATGCTAGCGTGTGCCCCGCGTTAGGGTTGTTTACATGCGAGCTTGTGGTTTAAACTGAGAAAATGGACAGTTGTAGAAGAGCCGTATTGGCGGGCAACTGGAGCTCCGGTTTCAACACCCTCGTGTCGCTCGTAAACACGCGGACAAAACGTCTCCGATGCTCGGCGGCGCCGCCGTGCCTCAGCCGGGGAAGGGCTACCGCTGTCGCCGCAACGCAAGCTCCGACCGCGGATAAAGGGCAGGAATGTCGGCTTCGGGCCATAGACCTGGCCCTGAAGCTCCGGCGGGAGAAGTCCAACGCCCAGGCGCCTGAAGCTCCTCCAGTGTCCGGCGTACAGAAGAAGGTGTCGGAGTTGAAGAGGTTCAGTCTGCAGCTTCAGAAGGTCCACCCCAACGTGCTGGCGAAGCACCTCAGCAGGAGCGTCCTGTACCAGGACCAGCGCGTGGTCTTTATTAACAAACCCTACGGCGTGCCCGTCAGAGGTAACCAAAACCCCCGCTTTCACTTTTGCTTTGATTGCATTGGCATGTGTTGTCAGATTCTGGCAGGGATACGTCCATCTCCTCTGTGCTTCCTGTCCTGTCCAAAATGATGGACGGGGTGAAGGTCAGGTGTGACTCTCCGCTTCTGGCGTGTCTGGGACTGGAGAAGGAGATGAGCGGCGTTCTCCTCCTGGCGAGGAGTGAAGCGGCAGCGGAGGACATACGAGAACTCCACAGAAACAATCAAGTGCAGAGAACGTACTGGTAAAGTTTCACCGGGAGCTAGCTTGGGTTAGCATCGTGATTAGCATCCTCTCCCCCGTACCCTCACGTGCCTTGACCCCTTCACATAAGGCCCCCTCTTTTACACATAAGGCCCCCTCTTTTACACATAAGGCCCCCTCTTTTACACATAAGGCCCCCTTTTCATAGCAGTCTTGGGTAAGGACGGAAACTTTCCTCTGGCTTCAGACAAGCTTTTGTTTATAACCGGAAAGCAAAACAGCAGTTAGCATGGGTTAGCAAAAGCACCATCTCATCCCCGCCCCCTCCACACAAAGCCCCCCTTTTCAAAGCTCTCTCAGGGATTGCCTGTCAACTGAAGTTGCGACTTTTTTTTCCCGTGAAGTTACGACTTTAATCTCGTAATATGACGATCTTTTCCTCCTGCATACATGACGTTGTTGTTGTAAATACACAACTTTATAATCAAAATCGGGTGCGTTTGACACTCCATTATAACAGGCATTGCCCGAGACAGCTATAAACACAGTTGACCTAGTATTACTACTTTTTCCCTAATATGACGTCATACCCAAGTGTATTTAAGGAGCAAAAGTAACCTTTTCTCTTCAGGATCGTCACATTAGGCGTACCGGTGCCGTCTGAGGGCATGATTGACATTCCCATCATAGAGAAAGAAGTCACTGGTTCCCAACCTCACTTCAAGGTAGGGCATTAACCTTACTGGTAGGACTACAGGCTACACCAGCTGGTGTCCAAAGTGGGGCACACTGCACGTTCTTGATGTATAACTTTTAAAAAAAACTGCAGTAATTTTACAAAAAAAGTTGTAATTTAACAAGAGAAAGTAGTTTAAAAAAATTTCTATTCAGAGGTTTAAAACTCAACAAAAACAAACAAAGTTGTAATTGTTGTAAATAGATTGCTGAAAAACTAAGAATAGAAAAAGTCAAAGTATTATTAAGAGTTAGTCATAATTATGAGTTTGTATAAAATCAAATTAAAACAAAAACAGAATTGGAAAAAATCTACCAAGAAAAGTCGTATTTAATTGACAGCCATAATAGGAAACATTAAAAAACAGCTGTTATTTTACAAGAAGAAACTCAAAACAGCAGAAAAAAGTTGTGATCTACAGAGTAAAAATTCGTATTTAAATAATATTTAAAATGTTATTTAAAAATGTAAAAGTCATGAGGGAAAAAACATGGTTTTATGGAAAATTAGATTGCTGCAAAGTAAACTAAAGTATTTCGGTAAAAAAAGCTGTCAAAATAGTAAGACAAAGTAGCAATATTATGAGAAACTAGTAATATGAGGAAAATGTCATGTCAGTAGCATAGTGTTGAAATATTACAGAAAAATCTTTTAAAAGTTGTAATACCAGAAAAAATTTTGATTTTTGAAAAATTAGGTTGGGGATTATTATGGGCATAAAGTCATAATTATGAGGAAAAAATACTAGATAAAAGTAGATGGAAAATGACAAAAAAAGCAAACATAATTGGTAATTTTAGAAGAATAAAAGCATTCCATTCTGTTTCAGATGGCTTTAAGCCCCGTCTACAGAATGAACGAAGAGGGCAGCGGCGTAACCAAAATGCGAGCCCATCGCCAAGCCCTTCCTGCCGTCACAAAGTACCGCGTCCTGGACAGCAGCGGTGGCTGCAGCCTGGTGGAGCTCCAAGCGCTTACTGGTATGACCACTTTGCTGCAGCTCTTGCATCGGACGCTAAGCCCGCGCGGCGTCTTCCTTTTGCACAGGGGTGAAGCACCAGATGAGGGTCCATATGGCGTTTGCACTGGCATGCCCCATTTTGGGTGACCACAAGTACTCGCAGTGGAGCAAACTGGCACCGCAGGTAGCGTTGTTTTGGAAAAAGCGAACTGTTTCAGCCGCGCGGCGCTGATACATATGGACATGAAATATGTACCGTATATCCCCTTCTGCAGAAACTGCCGGAACGCGTGCTGGGGAAGCTGGGCCTGGAACAGAGCAAGGTCCGGCACGTCCCGCTCCACTTGCATGCTCGACAGCTGATGCTGCCGGGACGCGATGACGCCGCCATCCGGGTATCATGCCCGCTGCCTAAATTTTTCAAGCAAACACTCCGTCAACTGAATTTAACTTTCCCTGACGACAAAGACAAATAACCACATTCTTGCAATTCTGTCCAGATGGTTTAAATTTAATACAGATGCTATATTGTCTTTTTTTTGGATAAATGAATGTAAACGCATGTGTGGTCGCTTCACAAAAGGGCCAGGTCCTAGCAAAAGGGCCAGGTCCCAGATTTTCGGAACGGCAGCAGAAATGGGACTTTTTGCGAGTAGTTTGACTGCTGACCCAAAATTAAGTTTAAAGTGTGACAAATATGCACTTTTACTGTATTTTTCTCTGTTGACAATTGTTTAACATGTATTTTCTTACACACAAGTGCATACTGTCTAACATTAGCAGCATTTCTTGAAATGCTGCTTCTTCAACTATATTAAGAGCAGCATTTCTTTTGCTATGTCTTTCTGTTCCCTTTCATTTGCTGTATTTATTTGGTCGCAATCCATACTGTCCAACATTTGCTGCATTTCTCGAAATGCTGCTTTTTCAACTGTATTAAGAGCAGCTGTATTTGCTGTATTTGTCGCAATCTATACCAGCAAACATTTGCAGCATTTCTTGAAATGCTGGCTTTTCAAACATATAGCATAGCATTTATTTTGCAATGACTTTCTGTGGATGCACACAATTTAAAATGTGCATTTTTGTGTGCAAACAAAAATGTTTGAGGCGGGCATGTTAATTTTTGATGATTAAAATATTGAATTACCAAGTTTCTTTCCTGTCACATTTTAATCTCGCGAGATCGTGTTACATCCCCAATACTGAATAATGTTGAAAAATGCCTTTTTGAGTCTCAATCACAGCCTTAGACCTGAGAAAAAAGGTTCTCAGTCCCCTGAATGGACTGCAGGAGAGCGTTTCACCTCGAGACAACTGAAGAGATCCAACACTTTGAGAACAGGCACCAGGTTGTCTTTATACATATCAACACAGAATACAAAAAAAGGGAGAGCAGTGGTCCCTGCAAGACGGTTGAGATGATAATGAAAAAAAAGGTACGAGGGTAAAGAAGAGTAAACGATTAAATATCCTCATCTTGAAAAGACTTCATCACAGTCCTAGGTCGCTAACGGACTTAAATCACTTACCCACGGCCTTCCATGTGATTGTTGCGTCGGCAAGTTCATCGGGTCATGATGTGCGGGGGGGGAGGAGGACTGCGGGGTCAGCAATCAGTGACGGAATTACAATCTTCTTTTCGCTCGGAGACAGTCCTCTCTCGCTCCCCAGCTTGTTTTTTGTTTAGCTCTCGGAACCGGCGCCGATAATCTCCTGGATCTCTCGCACCACCAAGATGCGCGCCAGCATTTGCTCCAGCTGCTGAATGGAGAGGGGCTGGGAGGAGTACCACATGGGACTGTTTGGCGCCACGACGGGCTCCGGAGTCATGTAGTACGTGTCGTTGCGGCCTTTGACGTTTTGAGGGCTGCGGCGGGGAGGGTGGGGAGAAAGACGTTACGGCTGGGAGGGAAATGCATGCGATTGTTTGTTGGGTTTGTGACCCACCATTTGAAGAGATAGAAGTCATAGAGTTTGATGGGACAACGGAGTGGGTTCTCTTGATCTTCCACCTGCTCGTCGTACAGGTCTTTTGGGAAAAAGGGGGAGGAAGCACACGTCAGGTAGCAACACGACTACAAGTTCCAGTCTAAGTCACAGGTGAGGTGAAGTCAAAACACCTTTATGTGAACTTTGGCCTTTCAGAAGGCGGATGGTGGTGGCTTTGTCCTTGGCGTGCGTGGGATTCTTCCTGGTGTGTCTCAACACCTTGGAGAAGGCCACCCTCTGATGCTGCTCGGCCGTCAGCAGATGAAAACACCTGCGGACCAAGCATTTTAGCCTACCGCGCTTCCTTGTATTTAGCTACTCAACCGAAGAGAGCACCAGGCGTCTATTTGTCGTCTACATTTTCTAAATACCAGTATTAAAAAAAAAAAACTACTTTTTGCAGTTTAAAAAGAGAATGAAACTAATACACTGCATAGTGGTGAAGGCTGTTTATTTACTCAACTCAAAGAGAGTACCAGGCGTTCATTAGAAATAAGTTATTAACGAAAGCTTATTTGATTTTCTTCCCACTCCAGCGGGGGGTGCTATTTTCTGTTTTTTTAATGTCTCCTGCTAGGTTGCAGTTCAAACATCGTTTTCACCCACCAAAAAATAATAATGCTTGTTTTGTGGTTGAATACGGACGATTAAATACACTTTGCTTATTCGCGACCTAAATTAAGCATAAAAATGGCTAAATGAACTAACTAAATGGACTAAAATACACATACAAGGCAGAAGAAGCGTTCTAATTGTGACGGTAGTATTCTACATTGACCACTAGGTGTCAGTAATTGTTTGGTGAGACAAGGGCAAGAGTGGTCACCAGAAAATGTATTGCAGGTTTAAATGATCTCAAACAGGCACAATAATAACAGAATAACACTGTGAACACTCACATCACTTCCTGTCCCCCCCCCACGTGTCCACCCACCATTAAGGTCCCCTAGGGAACACATCTACTGCATTTTATTTAACTCCTAAATTGCTTATTTACTCTCATTACAGCTACCAAATTGAGTAATACCAGTGTAAAGCCATTTCAAGGTGACTATAGGGGTGTTATTTCTTGTCTAGAGGACTCTAATAATGCTTAGAAAACGATTTAGAAGATTGTAAATATGTGTTCTACGCCATAACTACAAAAATATTCCATTTATTAATACTGAATCCTACTAATATCCGGTTGGGTCTGGAACCATTTAACAGTGATAAACGAGAGCTTGCTGTATGGACAACGCAGCTACGTGATGTTATATTTTGAACTAAAGTGGAAAACTTACTTTGTGTTGAAGTACATTAGAGTTGTTAACAAGGTGCCAGGTGAGTGTGCACCCAGCTGTTTACACTCCCACAGCATCTCCTCGGTCACATGACTGGGGATGATGTAACCTTGCAAGAGGAGACAGAGAAGACATTGTTACCTCCTTGCATTCAAACTGCGCAGTGGACAAAAGAGTTTCTCACCTAGATGATGCACACTGGGCTTCCATCCTGTCAGGATTTTATGCAAGCTCTCACAGAACCGAGTGTAGTATGGATCGCAGAAAATATCGTCCACGCGGCCGTTTTCAAAGAGATACTATGGAACAGCAAATAAACAGAACCCGAGTTAAACACCCACTGCAGAACCAGACCAGCAATCACAAGCATTGCCGACCTTTTGTATACACAAGAAGACGTAATAGAGAACATCTGGAGCAAATTCCTCATCCTCTGTTCCTCGGGCCTCTTGCGTCATCAGGGAAAGACCCAAGTTCAGCTCGGCTACCGCGCTGGAGATCAAGTCTTCTTGAAAACGCAGCGGTTGGCGACCTGGACACACCCACACAGACTCAGGCTTCACAGGGTTCCTGCCGACATCAGGAGAATGGGCCACTTACGTCCGATGGGTGCCAGCTTCGTCTTGTCCTGCTTGATTAGCTCGGCATTTTTCCGCTTTACCCAGAGGCGCCACACCTCCAGGCCCTCTTCTGGCTTCAGAGAGACCGGAACCAGAATTTCTGTGGAGGGTTCGGCATTGCCCTCCGTCTCTCCTTGGGCCTGCGCCACACAATACACAGCTGACTTCAATATTGGTGAAAAAAAACAGTTTGTTGACTCGGCTTCACCGATAACCATTATCTTCCTGTTTGCTAACTTATCCAACCTTTTTTAGGCCCGTGAGCACAAGAAGAAAAGCTCTGGACTCGCTTGGGGGGCTTGGGTGTGTAAATCTCTAACCCTTGAATATAAAATATATAAAATACCTTTGGGTCAGTACAGTATAAGACGTAATACCCATCAAGACGTCTCAATATGATCTCATGGAAACCAATAAAAGAGCTGCGTCAGAACATGTGTCAATGTTGCACACCTGTGTGGTATAGGTGGCGCTGTGCATTGGGTTTTGGGCCAGTCAGAGAAGTATACATGGCTGCGACGTTACAGAAGAATAGCAGTGTATTTCTTATCATTAAACCTACTTAGGTAATTATTATTAAGTTCAACCACAGGTGTACCTACAGTATGATGTGTTTGTGGTCTAACCTGAAGCTGCAGTTGTTGTTCCTGTCCGTCTTCTTGGTTCTGTTGCTGACTGGGGTCCCATATGTGTACCGACTGTGTCGTATTGTAAGTCCCTCCTACAGTCTGCACGGCTACCGGGATGTGAAGATTCCCGTTCATAAACTGCGCGGGAAAAAGCGTCTGTACTATTTCCTCCTGCGTCCCGCCCGACCCGTCCGCAGACCTGACCGAGGAGCCGGGCTTGCCGTTGGCGGCGGCAATTTGCACCGTGTTGTACGTCTCCTGCGGTATGGCGATGTGAGTCACGCCCTGCTGCTGAGCAGTGGAGTACACAGGGATGGTCCACGTCTCCCCCGCGGGGCCCGTGATCGTCCCTGTGGCGCCGTACAGCTGAGTGCTGTCCACGGTGAGCAAATCGGGCCGCAGGGACACGTAGCTCTGCTGCTGCCCTTGAGGGATGGCGATAACAGTGGCCACCTGCTGCCCCTGCGGGACGGCGTAGGACACGGTCAAAGGAGTGTCTACCTTGCGCTTCTTGACGGGTGGCAGAACAGACGAGACACTACTGGGCCGCCGGTCTGCCTCCCTGGGAGAGTTCTGTTGCTGGGAAGGAGATATGGCCTCTATGGTTTGAATGTGAATCTGTTGTCCGTCTTGTAGCTGAATTTGCTGTCCTCCCTGTAGTTGGATCTGCTGTCCTCCCATTAGTTGGATCTGCTGGCCGTCTTGTAGTTGGATCTGCTGGCCGCCCGGGAGCTGAATGTGTTGACCGCCCGGGAGCTGAATTTGTTGGATCTGCTGTCCATCCTGTAGCTGGATCTGTTGTCCGTCTCGTATCTGGATCTGTTGGATCTGCTGTCCGTCCTGTAGCTGGATCTGCTGTCCGTCTCGTATCTGGATCTGCTGGATCTGTTGTCCGTTTTGTAGCTGGATCTGTTGTCCGTCTCGTATCTGGATCTGCTGGATCTGCTGTCCGTCTCGTAGCTGGATCTGCTGTCCGTCTCGTAGCTGGATCTGCTGGATCTGCTGTCCGTCTCGTAGCTGGATCTGTTGTCCGTCCTGTAGCTGGATCTGCTGCCCGTCCTGTAGCTGGATCTGCTGGATCTGCTGCCCGTCCTGTAGCTGGATCTGCTGGATCTGCTGCCCGTCCTGTAGCTGGATCTGCTGCCCGTCCTGTAGCTGGATCTGCTGCCCGTCCTGTAGCTGGATCTGCTGGCCACCTGGCAGCTGGATCTGCTGGCCACCTGGCAGCTGGATCTGCTG
>QODF01000051.1:2595867-2656773 GCA_024372805.1 Oostethus manadensis
CCGCCTGGCAGCTGGATCTGCTGCCCGCCTGGCAGCTGGATCTGCTGCCCGTCTTGTAACTGGATCTGTTGGCCGTCTTGTAACTGGATCTGTTGGCCAGCCTCGAGCTGAATGTGCTGGCCCTCTGCTATTTGTATCTGCTGTGTACCTTGCAGTTGGATTTGGTGACCGCTTGCCAACTGAATCTGTTGCGCTCCTCCCACAGCTGCAACCAGCTGTGCCTGAATCTGTCAAAACACATTACGTTTGATGAGAAATCCGACCAGAACTCTGCTCATGGGTCAAAGAGCGAGGTACGTCACTGTTGATGCACTACACAGATAATGGGGATGTCATACAGCTTCATGTCAAAAAATCAGAACTATCCACGGAGTTTACTCTTACAGTGAAAAATGAAATAGATATAATGTGAATGAAATGCTGTCATTGGTAATTGAAGGAACGTTCATATGGGGAACTGTTGATGCACTACACAGATGATGGGGGATGTCATACAGCTTCATGTCAAAAAAATCAGAACTATCCACGGAGTTTACGCTTACAGTGAAAAATGAAATGGATATAATGTGAATGAAATGCTGTCATTGGTAATTGAAGGAACGTTCATATGGGGAAGTATTTCCCCATATGAACGTTCCTTCAACCTGACACACTGGCAAAACTCCTCTTGTGGAGCATGAATGGAAGCTAGCTGGGTTAGCTTAGTTTAGCAGAGCATGCTAGTGCGACTCGGGCTGTATGGGGCTACTTCTCTATTATTAATGAACGAGTCATTTCTTGTATTTCTTGGGGTCCGGTCGGGCACAGCCCGAAAAAGTAACGTGGGTCCCCCGTCCCATGAGCTCACCACTCGTAGGAGGGGCCAAAGGGGTCCGGTGCTAAGTTAGCTGGGTAGCGGCCGGAGGCGGAGGCCTCGGAGGTTCGATCCTCGGCTACAGAAGCTAGTTGTTGGTACGTGGAATGTCACCTCTCCGGCAGCGAAGGAGCCTGAGATGGTGCGTGAGGTGGAGAAATTCCGGCTAGATATAGTCGGACTCACCTCAACGCACAGCAAGGGCTCTGGAACCAGTCCTCTAGAGAGGGGCTGGACTTCATTCCACTCTGGTGTTGCCAGCAATGAGAGGCGACGGGCAGGGGTGGCCATTCTTGTCTCCCCCCGGCTCCAAGCCTGCACGTTGGAGTTTAACTCCGTAAACGAGAGGGTAGTTTCCCTACGTCTTCGGGTGGAGGGACGGGTCCGAACTGTTGTTTTCGCTTATGCGCCAAACAGCAGTTCAGAATACCCGCCCTTTTTGGAGTCCTTAGAGGAAGTACTAGAAAGTGCTCCCTCGGGGGATTCCCTTGTTCTGCCGGGTGACTTCAACGCTCATGTTGGCAACGACAGTGAGACCTGGAGAGGTGTGATTGGGAGGAACGGTCCTCCTGATCTTAGCCCGAGCGGTGTTTTGTTATTGGACTTCTGCGCTTGTCACAGATTGTCTATAACGAACACCATGTTCAAGCATAAGGGTGTCCACATGTGCACTTGGCACCAGGACACCCTGGGCCACAGTTCGATGATTGACTTTGTGGTTGTGTCGTCGGGACTTGTGGCCACATGTTTTGGACACTCGGGTGAGGAGAGGGGCGGAGCTGTCAACCGATCACCACCTGGTGCTGAGTTGGTTCCGATGGTGTGGGAAGATGCCGGTCAGACCTGGCAGACCCAAACGCATTGTGAGGGCCTGCTGGGAACGTCTGGCTGCGTCCCCTGTCAGAAGGAGTTTCAACTCCCACCTGCGGGGGAGCTATGACAAAGTTCCGAAGGAGGCAGTGGACATTGAATCCGACTGGGCAATGTTTCGTGCCTCCATTGTCGATGCGGCTGATGGGAGTTGTGGCCGTAAAGTGGTCGGTGCCTGTCGTGGCGGTAATCCCAGAACCCGTTGGTGGACAACAGTGGTAAGGGATGCCGTCAAGCTGAAGAAAGAGTCCTATCAGGCCGTTTTGGCACATGGGACTCTGGAGGCAGCTGACAGGTACCGGCAGGCCAAGTGGTCTGAGGCTCTGGCAGTCACTGACGCAAAAACTCGGATATGGGAGGAGTTCGGAGAGGCCATGGAAAACGACTTCCGGCTTCAAAGAGATTCTGGACCACCATCCGCCGTCTTCGGCGGGGGAAGCAGTGCACAGTCAACTCCGTGTATGGTGGGGACGGTGTGCTGCTGAACTCGACTCGAGATGTTGTGAACAGGTGGAAGGAATACTTTGAAGACCTCCTCAATCCCACCGACACGTCTTCCAACATGGAAGCAGTGCCTGGGGACTCTGAGGCGGGTTCCCCTATCTCTGGGGCTGAAGTTACCGAGGTGGTCAAAAAGCTCCTTGGTGGCAAGGCCCCGGGGGTGGCTGAGATCCGCCCGGCGTTCCTTAAGGCCCTGGATGCTGTGGGCGAGTCTTGGTTGAATCGACTCTTCAGCATCGCGTGGACATCGGGGTCGGTGCCCCTGGAATGGTAGACCGGGGCGGTGGTCCCACTTTTCAAGAAGGGGGACTGGAGGGTGTGTTCTAACTATCGTGAGATCACACTCCTCAGCCTTCCCGGTAAGGCCTATTCAGGGATTCTGGAGAGGAGGATCTGCCGAATAGTCGAATCTCGAATTCAGGAGGAGCATTGTTGTTTTCGTTCTGGTCGTGGAACTGTGGACCAACTCTATACTCTCGGCAGGGTCCTTTAGGGTACATGGGAGTTTGCCCAACCAGTCTACATGTGTTTTGTGGACTTGGAGAAGGCATTCGATCGTGTTCCTCGGGGAATACTGTGGGGAGTGCTCTGGGAATATGGGGTATCGGACCACCTAATCCAGGCGGTTCGTTCGTTCCCTGAAGACCCAGGACACGCTGGAGAGACTATGTTTTTCAGCTGGCCTGAGAACGCCTCTGCATTTGCCAGGAAGAGCTGGACGAAGTGGCCGAGGAGAGGGACGTCTAGGCTTCCCTGCTTAGGCTGCTGCCCCTACAACCCGACCTTGGATAAGCGGAAGAAAATGGATGGATGGATGGATTCATTTCTTTACAGGCACCCTGTGTAGACTGTGTTTCACCTCACCGTGCCGCTGCACTTTTATTCTGACAGAATACCTGCTGTTTCTGCTCCTCAGTGAGCCCTTCCTGGGGCACAAGTTGAGATGATGACAGCCCCTGCTGGTCCTGTTGAGAGGACGCGGACATCTGCAGAACCGGCTGCTCCTGGATCTGAACCTGGCACAGAGTAGGAGGGTAGATGGTAGAATGTAACCTTACGCTAAACCAGAACAATGTGACCTGTTTGCAGGGAATAGGAGATGAAGCTGGCCCAAGTGTGGGAACTACAATACCTGCACTTGAAGCTGTTGTTCAGGTTCTGAATGCATGGAAAGCTGAGGTGAAATCTCTTCTGAGGTCAGCTGGACCTGCCAGAAGTCATTAGGAGAGTGGAGTCAATACACCCATTTATTTAATAAAAGGTTACACGGGTTGTTTCCTCCCGCGTCTAAACCAAAAATACATGTTAATACTAAAGTACAGGTCCCTAAGTGTGTACTAAATGCAATATAATTTCCAAATATTTTCACAAACGCCGCACCAACTCAATTCTGAGCAAGGTATTCGTGAGTCACATTGTTTGCAGAATTGTGCACCTCTAGTGTGATTTTCTTTTGCTCACCTGTGGCCCCAATAAAAACCAACTCTTTAGAAAGTGGAAGGATGCAGTAATAAAGGTCGTTCTTACCGGACAAGCCAGCTCCAGGAGGGAGCCGGCCACCTCTGTGCTGTCGGTGTAGACACAGTTGTTGGTCTGCTCCTGGTACACCATGGCTGTAGTGGTGGTAGTGGTGGTGGTGGAGGTTGTGGCGGCGGCGGGAGCGGCGGCGGCCCCTCCTTCCTGACTGAACTCCTGCAGCACCTCGGGGCCCTTGGAAAGGGACTCCAGGAACTCCTTCATCCTATGCTGCGGTACAGTTCTGGCCTTCTGGCGTACATATTCGTCAAACGACACCACACCTGCCTCCTGCTCGTTCATTGTCGCACGACCTGGAACACACACAATTAGGAAGCAAACACGTGTTTAATGATCTATCACCATTAAAAACACAAAACCACTGCTAATTAGTTAGCACAATTTACTTTGTCCACATTTGAACAACACAAACAGCCATACTTTTTTAATCACTCATTTATAGGCATAAATGGTGTAGATGAACATGGAAAACAAATACATGCAAGCCTGAGTTAATATCCATTATACATTAGCCATGCTATTGTTAGCATGCTAGCTGGACTGTATTTAAGACTTAATATACAGTATACATTAGCCATGGTATTGTTAGCATGCTAGCTTCCCACCGCTAGCCGGGCTGTATTTGGACTTAATATACAGTATACATTAGCCATGCTATTGTTAGCATGCTAGCTTCCCACTGCTAGCCGGAGAGTATGTTGATTTAATACACAATTTACATTAGCCATGCTAACTGTTAGCATGCTAGCTTCGCACTGTTAGCCGGGCTGTGTTTTGACCACCTTTGTGCTAAGCTCGGTGGATAAATGCCTTTTAATACAACCCAACATGTTGTTGTGTGCCGTAAACGACTAAGGGCTGCACGATACACGCCCGTGTGGACAGACAACGACGCTAGCCTACCGTGCTAGCATTAGCAAGCTAGGCTAGGTCGCCGCGGATCCCGTCATGCTACCTTAAATAAAAGCAAATCCTCTCCTTTGCGCCAAGGCACGGCGTTTTAAAAGTCAAGAAGCCGACGATCGTCCAGCGGCTACCGGCAGCATACCAGCCGCGCCGTCGCACGGTCCATGTGGAATGGGCGCAAAAAAGCCACAACAGTTTGCAAAAACAACTTGACAACACGCGCTGGTTAGCAGGCGAGGTCTCTCTCTGACGTCTGCGTCTTTTTTCCCAGGCGCCCTTCTTTCTGTCAGGCTAGATCCCCACCTCCCGCGAAGCGCACGCTCATTTTATTCACGCACAAGCGCCGCTTGGAACACACATGACGCCATTCGGTGCCGGAAGAAACGAGAGGCCCCGAAAAAACCCCAACACGAGAGGATCCGAACCGCGCAGCCTGCGAACAATGGCCACGCGCGCCCCCCTCCTGCACGAAAACAACACGTTTTCACTCCGAATCGAATCCGATTCCATTCGGACGCAAAGTGTTGTGGTTTTGGATTGGAAGGTGCGCATTTTCTATGCCAGTCACCGCTGATATCAGAATTCTGATATCGGAAAGGATGGTGTGTATCCATCTTGCATGAAAAGGACTTGGTAGGACAGTATTATTTGTATGCTTATGTGCAAAGATTTCACCAAAAGCCTCTAAAATACACTTTTAAAGAGCGTCGTCTCTCTCATACATAAGCTTCAGAGACATTTCTGTTCATTTCTGCATCTCCGCATGCATCTGTGCGCGCGCTAAACCGGGATCGGGTCTGGACGCGACGCAAACGCACCTGAGCGGAGCTGAACTCGGCCTTCAACTCTCCTCTGACGGGCAGGTCTGAATTCATTTAGCAACAGACACATTTCCACGACTAATCACCGTTATTACGTAATCAGGGAGAAATTCCGATATCAGATACGGCAGACTATTCTCAACATCGGTTTAAGTCGTGGGAAGGGGTAAAAACGCGCTAAAGTGACATGTGACGAGGACGTTCGTGGGCCTTTAACTGCATCTAACCGAGCCAGTCCCCCTTAAGGAGCCAGGCATGTGCGGCCGAGGGCGTCCCCCAGCCGGCTCTGCTTCGCGGGCCTCTCCGCTGCTCTTAAGGTGGACCGGGATAGATGTGACCCGCGCACAGAGCCCACATGTGCGCCGCCGGGCAGCCAGGGGTTAAACGCTCAGGCGGCTGCTTTTCTGCTAGTTTGTGATGCTCTGGCTGCCGGACTCGTGTGGGATTTATTGTTGGTGGATGTTGTGTTTTCCGGGTCGTATCCATAACACCATTGGACAAACGGGTCGTTGCAAAATATCGTCCCAGTCACAGCACGCGTGAGAAGGGCATTTGCACAATTCAACATGTTTATGACATGCATTCTCTGCTACTTTGATGCTTTTATACCAGGGGTGTCCACAATGCGGCACGGGGGCCATTTGCGGACATCAATATGTTTTTAATGGCCCACGGCCACATTCCAAAAACATGCATGTTAGGTTAATTGGCAACTCTAAATTGTCCATCGGTATGAATGTGAGTGTGAATGGTTGTTTGTCTATATGTGCCCTGCGATTGGCTGGCGACCAGTCCAGGGTGTACCCCGCCTCTCGCCCAAAGCCAGCTGGGATAGGCTCCAGCATACCCGCGACCCTAATGAGGATAAGCGGCATAGAAAATGAATGAATGAATAATTATAAATATGTACTGTATAATGCAAATTCTAAATTATATTAAATTATTCATTGTTGTTTTTTGAATGTTTTCATATAATTTTATCTAATTTAAGATTTAGTTTTACTATGTATACATTTGTTATGTATAAATTTATATATGTATAAAATAACATATATAATATTATTAACATTATCATAATAATATCAACAAACAAATTAGGTTGTGGAAAAACTTGTAATACGAGAATAAAGTCAAAATATTGCGTGTAAAAAAGTAATAATAACAAGAGGAAAATTTACAAGCAGAACGTTGAAATAGTTGGGGGGAAAAAATGCAGACATTGGGAAAAAAAACAATATTCTAATGAGGATAAAAGTAAAGTCAGACTTTTCTGAGAATAAAAGCGTGATGTTATGAGGAACAATAAAGCCTCCATCCACCAGTACGAGCCTGGAATTCTTGTTTTTCAGGGAGGTTTTGTACCCCATAGATGCACATTAGCACTCAGCAAAGTCATCAAGTCGGACATTTTAGGCATTCCCACATTGTGTCAGCATTTGGGAACAAACATGAGGTGAAAGAAAAGGGGGAAAATGCAGGAATGGTTCGTTGAAGGGCCGTCAAACAAAGTGGGACAAAACGCCGCTCGCATTAGACATGCAAGAACTGTGTGATCTCTACTTGTATATTGTATTTTGAATCAAATAATGGCGCATATACCCCAAATTTCTATCTGCGATTAATTATGAGCTGACTATGGACAAAACGCGATTAATCGCAATTAAATATTAGAATGGACTGACAGCCCCCAATGATTATGATTGCACATTTCCTCTGTAGTGTGGCGTTGCGTTTGGCGTGCGACCTACATTACACACCCACGCACACACGGGCAATGTCGCGTGGCGTTAAGGAGCGTCCGCACTGCTGGCCGTGCCTCCTGTGACTTCCGTAAGAACATTAAAGTAATCCTTTTGAGGGGGATTTACCTGAACGTAACTGCTCTAGACAGCGGCAGGTGACCATTAAAACGACGACAACTAAAACCTCCTTATTTTTTAGGTATTTATCTCTCCAATAGAGGATCTTTGAGGATATGTTCAAGGCCACCTGTGACCCGGTGGCGCTTTTTGTGGTGATGGCAGGCGGCGTGATGATGGGCGGCTGCCAAGTCAGCAGCCGGTGGGGTAATAAGAATAAAGACGCCAGCTTGAAGGCGTGATGGTCCACGCCGATGGACGTCATCAGAGGGCAGCGGCACGTATGTCTTAGTAATTCCGCTCTATGCTACAGAATTTGGATTCAAGCCGGACAAAGATGGGGTGCTCCTCCCTGCTCCTCGTTACTCTGACTCTGTGTCTGCCTTCGCTCGGAATCTTTTCATATTCGGACACAGACCCCGGACGCGGTCCCGGAAACCAGGCAGGGTTAGGGTTGACCCCAGCTGGATCCACCGCCATCACGCTGCCTCGCTTGATTGGGCCTGGGGGTCCCGATGCTTCTGTTACAACGCACACCCATTCAAGTGTAAAGTCCCAGGACGGGCGCCTCAAAACCGATAACAGTGCCCTAACTGGTAAGTGATACATAGATAACATAATACATATTTATTTATACCTAAGTCAACAAACAAAAGGGATAAAATGTCAGTAACTCAAAAATATCAAAATATAAGCAGCATACAATAATGTCATTGTTATTATATACAGTCTACACTATATATATATATATATAGTATATATACAGTCCTCCCTCGCTATATTGTTTTAAACAAACAATGGCTGTTTATTAGTCTATTATTATTCAAAACATAGGCAAATACAAGTGATATGTAGTATTACCTTGCACGACACTTCCTTAACGCTGCACCGGGTCATGAAGTCACAGGGTGGAAAAAAAAGTTCTCCTCCCATCCCGTGCGGAAGTGGTATGCTTTGGCTTGGGATAGGCCCCAGCATACCCGCACCCCTAATGAGGATAAGCGGCATAGAAAATGAATGAATGAATGAAATTTCAGGCTAACGGGTTAGCTCGCTAGCTTGCGTCTCGAGGCCCTACAGCATCAGAGTTGCAATGTGATGTAAACTGAATAATAGGGGTGTAAAGTGTGCTATAGGGGTGTTATTTGATGTCTACAGGGCTCTAAAGAGCGTATTTAGGTTTTTTATGCTGTAATGACGCAAATATTCCATACAAATATTTTGAGTTGTGGAAATTCATTAAATGACTATTATCTTAGTTATATTTAATTATTCATGTTTGTTTTGAAAATTTTTTATATACTGTGATTTTATCTCATTTAAGATTTAGTTTTATTATTGCATTATTATATATATTGTCATTATAATATACTGCATAATTAATGCCATATAAAATATTCCATTCATAATAATGATATATAAGTATAATGCAAATGCTAATTATTTAAGATTTAGCTTTACTATAACATTATTATAGTAATATATTGTTATTATAGTAAACTGCATAATTAGTGCCATATAAAATTTGCTAAACTATATTTAATTTTTCATTGTTGTTTTCTGATTTTTTATACAATTTGATCTCATTTAAGATTTAGTTTTACTATTGCATTATTATAGTGATATATTGTTACTATAATAATAATGTACTTAATAATACTTAATACTTTTAATAATACTTCATAATTAATGCCATATAAAAAAATTACCTTCAGAACAATTATAAATATGTATAATGCAAATGCTAAATTATATTAAATTATTAATTGTTGTTTTTTTAAATGTTTTAATGTAATTTTATCTAATTTAAGATTTAGTTTTACTATTTCATCATTATTTATATTGTTATTACAATATACTGCACAATGAATGCCATATAAAATATTCCGTTCATAATAATGATATATAAGCTTAATGTAAATGCTAAATGATATTTAATTATTGTTTTCTAAATTTAAATTTTTCTTATTTAAGATTTAGCTTTACTGTCGCATTATTATAGTTATATATTGTTATTACAATAAACTGCATAATTAGTGCTATATAAAATATGATGTTCAAAATAATGCAAATGCTAAATGATATTTAATTATTCATTGTTGTTTTTCAACAATTTTAATATAATTTTACTTCATTTAAGGCCATTTTAGGCCCCCAGTTTGTGTTTTTTAAATAATCTCGGCATTCGTAATTCATCCACCTCACAGGTGAGGCATACCAAGATGCTGGTTAGACAGCATGATTATTGCACAGGTATGCCTTTGGTTGGCCACAACAAAAGGCCACTCCAAAATGTGCAGTTTAAATGTGAAGACCGGGATGGGTCTGAAAGCTAGTCAGGGTCTGCCTTGTTTTTTCTGACGGTACGTTCAAGCCAAATGCTTCTGGTACGGGTGTTCCTTCATAGTCATCAGTGAAATGATCACTGCAAAGAGCAGAACACGAAGTGGGCGTCCATCTGTCTCCCCTTCTCTGTTCTTGCTTTGTCCATTGTTGTCTTAAAGCTTCCTCGCCCGCCTACCCCGCCTCTCGCCCCAAGTCAGCTGGGATAGGCTCCAGCATACCCGCGACTCTAATGAGGATGAGCGGTATAGAAAATGGATGGATTTAAGCGAAGTTGCTAAAGCACGCGGGGGGTAGTAGAGAGCAGAATGAATGGAAGCCAAAATGGGTCATTCAATAGATAATGTATTTCTCCTATTAGGTCGGGGCCACCCAGTCCGAACCCGTGTGTTTTCCGCGGCGACAAAAGACAACCTCTCAAGAGCTGCACGACCATGCGTCCAAAGACCTTGTGTCCTTCTCACCAACTACAACGGCACCAACCTGCTGTGGGACGACATGAGGCGCACGCTGGCGTTCGCCTGGGAAATCCACGTCTTCGGCTCGGCCGGCCTCTTCATTCTGATGGCGTCCCTGGCCGTATTAGGACTGGCCGGTGCCTCCACTCTCCCTTACCCCCACAGTGGTGCTCTGATGCTGGCTAACAGCGTCCTGATTGTGGGCGGTGCTCTGCGGGCCGTGCACCTACTGCTGGATCCTTACGGCACCCGTCAGATCGTGTCCCACGCCGCCCTGGCGGCGCTGCAGAATGTCCCCATGCAGCTGCTCCTGTGGGTTCAGGTCACCCTCACGCTTGTCACACCCAGGAGATTCAAACTGTTCCTTTTCCCGGTCGTGCTGCAGCAGCCTCAGGTGGTCGCAGGGCTGCTTGTCTCGCACTGCACGGTTCTCTCCGCAGCAGACTTACTTTTCATAGATGTGTTGCCACTCCTGCCTCTTGCCCTGCAGACTTTCTCCCTTTGCTGGGCCCTCCCGTTCTGCGTGGAAATCCTCACCAAGTCCCTCTCCCGTGTAAATATGTTCCTCAGGTCATCGCTTCCACAAGTGGTTCCGTCGCAGAGGATGGAGATGTGCGCAAAGCGAGTCACAGCCGTGTGCGCCTGCATGGGCATTGTCTGCTGCAGCCTGCAGATGTGCAGTCTCCTCTGGCTCTACGGGCTGATGGGGAACTGGAGGCGCTTCGGTTGGGGCTGGTGGCTCAGTCAGTTCTGGGCCAGGGTCCTCGAGATAGCTTGGGGGTTCTCCTTGCTCGTTTTGGGCTCCTGGATCTTCTGGATGCCCTCTGGGAGGCGTGGCAGGTGCAAGGCGTCCAAGTCAACTAGCTGGTGGGACGGAGTCTTGGCCTGTGCCCGTCGGGGGCAGATCAAGCGGCGTGAGAAAAAATGGAGAGAACTGATGCCAAATAACCTGGCAAAGCATAACTTCTCCCGAGCGAGTTCCACCAACAACACGATGGGTCCATATAGCGCCCAACCATCTGTCATTGTGTCGGAATACAAGCACGATCTCTCCGGCATCAGCAGCTGCGACTCCCAGGCTGCGCTCCTGTGGCAAAAAGTGGGTGAGCGCGAATGTATTCTCTCGTTTATCGAGTTTGACACGAGGCCACCTTCCCCCGTTACCTTCAGGCGCAGCCTCGACTGCGCTCTTCATCACGGGCAGCTCCTGGCCGGGAGTCTGTTCACACCACCTCCTCCCTCCTGGACGCACCCTGACGGAGAGAACGGCACGGCGGCATTCCCCCCGGCCTACGTCGGCTACGGCTGGATGATGGACACGGAATCCATCCCAGCGTCTCTGGACCACTTCCAAGTCAGAGAGCCGTCGGGGTCGCTCACGGAACCCGGCTGCAACGGGCAGTCGCCGAAACGGCATCAGGAGGAGGAGGTTACCTCAAGGTTATCGACGCCGTCACACCAGAATGATTGGTCCGATGAAGACGTCACCAACTTCTAAGACGTGACTTGCTCTGTGGTTTTCATACAAATTCAAGAATGCAAATTTGATACATTTTGTGCATGAAAGATGCTTAAACCAGTCCAGGCTAGGGGGACTCCCGATCCAAATGTTAAGACCAGTTGAAAGAACCATTTTGCACTGTTGGGTCTTATGGAGTATTGCCGTATGGAGTATATTAAAGTCAGTCAATACCACACAGACCAGGGTCTTCAGTCATGAGGGTTGCCCCCCTGCAACGCCTCCAAATAGCTGTCTGCCGTTTGACGCCCCTGCACAACCTGCAGCCCCGTTGTTCTATTCAAGGATAGTGATGGAAAACATCTCTGGTGGGATCTCCTTGTCATGCCAGAAACATTGGAAGCCAGCAGGACCGAAGAAAACTTTCTTCCACCTTTCAATGTCCAAAAACATTCTTCCACCTTTCAATGTCCCGTGTTTGGTGCTCTCCTGCAAATGCCAAACAGCTCATTTTGTAGTGGAGCAAAATTACACATCCCTAACCCTCAGGATGTGTGGAGAAGTTTCAGATGAGTGTCTTACTGCGTCCAACCTCAGCAAGAGAGGTCGTGCTTATGCAGCTCAACAATCCCACTGCCTTCAAAGAGAGAAAGCTGTTTTGCCTTTGCCACCGAGCGGTGATGAGCGTGAACACCTGACACTAAAAAAGGCTGCGATCTTCAACGTTTGATCAGCTGATGAGCAGCCTATTTCACTTCAATGCTTCTTTGCAGTAACGTACTTACACTTCTGTCGACTTAGAACCTCCTTGAGATCCAACAGTGCAAAATGTAAAGTCTGGCAATTTTTCAACTGGTCTTTTTAGGAGTGTATGTTAAGCCAACTCAGCAAAACATAGTTTAGCGAGAGGGTGTCCAAACTACATACGGACAAATCAAAGGATGCAATGTTTTCTTTAAAACCAACCCCTAAGGATATGTTTTTTATACTTAAAAAAACATTGAATATGGACATATACACATAAAATAAATGTATTCATTCGATCAGTGACAACACATATTATTATTATGAACTGTACAAATGTTTTTTCTCAAACTAGTATGACTTACTGTCGGATTTTGACTTTATGGCATTTACCCAACCTAATTTTGCTAAAATGTCAAACTAACTACTAACTTTTTTCGTTTAATATTTCAACTTTTTTTCCTGTTAATATCGTGACTCATCACTCCCTTAACATTTTGTCTTTACTCTTTTAAAATGACAGCCCCTTTTTAATAGTTTTCTTGTTGAATCGTATTTTTAGAATGTGTCGAGGGGAAATACAAAAGTATTGGCGGGCCGTCGACGGCCCCCGGGCCGCAGTTTGGACACCCCTGCTGAAGGTAAATAAGATGAAATCTAATGTGTATGTGTGTTTTTTAATGAATATGATGAACCTTCTCATCTTAATTGGATAATAATATAGCAAATATTAGAGTATTGTTCAATTATTTTTGATTTACCGTTGCTACTTTTTTTTCTACTAACTACGGTGCTTTCAATAAACTGCATTATAAGAAGTCTCCCGTGTTAATTTGCTAACTGTATTAAAAGGACATATCATCATCATTTTTAATTGAATGTGTCAACAACTGTTCTGTTTATATATACAGTACATATGTGCACAATTTTATGGCGTTTGCTTTTATTTTACAGGCACACGAGGCAATATGTAGCTATTGTTTTTAAAAAGCAAACTGAATGTGATGCTTTCAATAAAGTGTCTGCTAATATTAGCATTGTAGCATTTTTAGCCCTTTACAAAGGTAGACATTTAGACAAACACTTAGAATTATTATGCTAGGTGTTAGCGTACTAACATTAGCATGTTAGCATTGCTAGCATGCTAATGTAAGCATAGTAGCATTTTAACCCACTTTCGTAAGTTGACACATGTAAACACCACTATTATGCTAGGTGTTGGCATGCCAATGTTAGCATCACTATCATGCCAACATTAGCATAATAGCATTTTTAGCTGTTTTCACGAGTATATATAGAATTTATGTATAAACTTAGCACCGTTATGCTAGGTGTTGGCACGCTAACGTTAGCATGTTAGTATTGCTTTTTCTTTTCCTTTCGGCTTATCTCTGCTTATCCCTTCAGGGGTCGCCACAGCTAATCATTTTTCATCTATTTGATTTGCATGTTTTCATTTGGAAAAAGTTAGCATGCTAGTATTAGCATTGTAGCATTTATAGCCCGTTTCCAAGGTAGACACTTATATAAACGCTTAGCACTATTATGCTTGGAGTCAGCATACCAAAGTTAGCATGTTGCTATATTAGCATTCTAAAAAGCATTTTGAGCCATTTTGGTTGATAGACATTAATGTGCTAACATAAGCACTGCAGCGTTGTTAGAATGCTAATTTTAGCATGTAAACATGTAACATGTAGCTAATGTTAGCATGCTAACATACGGTGTTTATAATGTAATTTATAGCATTTTAAGAGGTAGGCACTTATACAAACACTTAGCGCTACTATGCTAGCTACAATGCTAACATTAGCATTGTTAGCATTCTTTAAGGCATTCGAACCCTTCCATTGTATGTTTTCATGGTCAAGGAATCACAAAATGAGGGGAACTCTGGCGCTTGGAGGAGGTCTGCGCTAGTGCTTTTCTAGTTTCATTTCAATTTGTGTATTTGGTTTAATTGAATGGCTTCCGCCGCACGGTGCCCGAGTGGTTAGCACATTGGCCACACAGTCAGGAGATCTAGAAGACCTGGTTCCAATCTCCGTTGGGCATCTCTGTGTGGAGTTTGCATGTTCTCCCTGTGGGTTTTCTCCGGGTACTCCGGTTTCCTCCCACATTCCAAAAACATGCATGTTAGCTTCATTGGCGATTCTAAATTGGTATGAATGTGAGTGTGAATGTTTGTTTGTCTGCCCTCCGATTGGCTGGCGACCAGTCCAGGGTGTACCCCGCCTCTCGCCCAAAGTCAGCTGGGATAGGCTCCAGCATCCCCGTGATCCTAATGAGGATAAGCGGTATAGAAAATGAATGAATAATGATATATAATGATATATATAATGATATATATAATGATATATATAATGAATGGCTTCCATGGCGGTCCAATGGGTATGAATGGAGTTGCATGGAGGAAAAAGACCTAAAAATGGCCTGTTTGCCATCAGTGAGTGTGCGACACCTCCACCAGGTGTGTGATTGGCCAGCCAATCAGGCAGCAATGGCAGCCGAATGTCAGCTGCAGCCTTGGCAGGTTCGCCCTGCGCTAAGAACAGAACAAGAAGAGTCATATCAGGCGTGATGTATCAGCAAGCACCTGTGTTGTGTTTCCTCCTGATTCTGGTTGTCATGGAGAAACTTCTCCTCACGTGGGCCAAAAAGGACACATTCGCGTTAGGAATGTTTTACGTCAAAAGCGACTGCTTGCTTTCACTTTGGATAAAGCGACTGAAGCGAAGCCCACTGCTGGTGAGTCGTACAGAAAACTGCACGTGGCTTGGATCTACTCCAACTGGTCGGGTCTCACCAGCGTGGCGGTGCTTGTTTGCAGGGTTTCACAGCTTACCGGATGCCAAACTCAAACGCTTGGATCCCTCGGTGCAAGGCAGCCACAGCGCCATGACCCAGAGGGTCACGCCGGCCAGAGTGCCTCGTTTCCTGGTGGATAGCGGTAGGTTCTCGCACGAGACGTGTGCACCGCCACGATGAATCCGCCTCGTCGTCAAAACCTTCAAAATGTCTGAAAAGGAGTGGGAAGAAGCTGAGTATTCATTCACACCATTTACTTGTTGACACTTCGCTATCTCCAACGCCAAACATACATACTGTATGTATATACATATGTATTTATATGTGTATACATATGTATATATGTGTATGTATGTGTATATGTATATATATGTGTATATATATATATACGTATATGTGTATGTATACGCAAACCGAATGTTTATTGGTTTATTGGTTCTAGAACGTAGATATTTAGTTATATTTAGTAGACGTATTTTCAAATTGTGGGTTCCTCCTTTCTCCCCATAAAAACTAGCTAAAAGTCATGTTACATGTTCAGTTGTCCGTTCATTTGTTTGTTTTAGGCATTTTCTGCATGTAAAACTATAATTATTGGCTATAAAATGTTTTTAGTGTTAAGGTTTTTGCCTGTTTTACTGGCGACCAGTCCAGAGTGTACCCCGCCCCTCGCCCCAAGTCATCTGGGATAGGCTCCGGCATACCCCCGCGACCGTAGAGAGGATAAGCGGCATAGAGAATGCATGGATGGATGGATTTTTGGGTGTCCGGAACGAATTAATTGGATTTACATTATTTTCTATGGGAAAATCTGCTTTGGTTAGAGTCCATTTTGGTTTCAGATCGACATTAACCACGGAACCACTGTACATCTGAGTAGTCTGTGTAAAGATTGTGTAGATTCACCACAGACTGAAAATACATAGATGCTGACCCTTAGCCTTGTTGTAAAATGAAACTACCGCAGTGTCTGACACATGGAGGTTCCTGTCGTCGATGTGCAACACTTGTGGGTTGGGTATAGAGGTGTTCTCTGGAGGACTGTCCCTCACTGCCCCCTACAACAAAGCCCTGCGCATAGAGACTAAGGTAAGCAGGCGATTTCTTGTGGAATGGAATGTAAACGTGCAAACATCCTGCCTTTCTTTTGCAGGATGAGTGCGTTCTCTATCGCTTCTTCTGGCTGACGTCGAGCTGTCGGCCTCGTGCCCATCCTTTGCTGAGAACAAGCCAACAGATGCGACGGCGACGCCCTCTAGTGAAGACTCCCATGTGGTGCCCTCGCACGCATTGCCACGCTCTCAGCTACACGCCGATCCACATCCCGGGGTGAACGCGCAGCACCGAGGAGTGCCTGCGATGATGTCAGATGTTGCCTCCATACTTGTGGTTTCCCGGGCATGCGATGCTAGCTCCTTAAAAACCCTGCAGCTCACCCTGCCCTATTGCGGCCACATTCGGGCTTTCCTTATGTCCCACAATTTCATGTAGAACCTTGGCTTTACCAGGCAGCACCCTCTCCTGCGCCTCCTTTAACCGCCAGCACTGCTACGACAGAGCTAATGACAGAACCCCCCACTCGGCATGACCAAAACGCACTTCCAAAACAGCTGTGGCTGCCAGACGGACAAACTCAAATGGTTAGCGATCCTGAGGAGAACCACGCGGGGCTGACGGCGCCACTAGCATACCCCCGGGCTTATAGGATATCCTGTCTTGTACCCCCCGGGGAGATACGCCTCTCGCCAACAAAACCGGCCCTTTTACTACCCGCCGCCTTATCTGCCGCTATACTACCCCCCTCCCCAGAAGATGCATGGATTTGCAGACCCCCCTGCCCACCATCCCTCATAGACTAACCGCTTGAGTGAGCACGCACACGCAATCCCCTTCTCGACGAAAGTCATGCAGGAGCTTGTGACGAGTGACGCTTCCCAGGAAGGTCACAGCTAGACACTTATTTTTTTTTTTGCATTGTATTTAAAATGGATTCTTGGAAAGCCCAGGAAATAAAAGGCGGTTCTTGATTTCAGTGATAGTCTGATTGTGTCCCAATGATGTCACTATTTTTGTACAGAAAAATAGAAAATGAGTCATTTTCCATACAAAACGTTAAAGACTGGGGCTCTAGATCAGAGATCAGGCTTAACTACACATAGTATTAGTATTACAATGGACTGGCATCGGGAACAAATTTTAGATTCAAATGTTATTTTTCATGTGAAAAAATGCCATATGGAGTAACAACCAGTGCAAAAAACAAGCCAAAATGTACCTGCAAGTGTGGACACCGCTGGTATGAGAAAAACACGGTGCAGGGGATTGAACCCTGTGGAACTCCACCATCTCTGTGACGGCATAGTGGTTAGCGCGTCTGTCTCACAGTCTGGGAATTTGAATCCCAGTTAAACACAACCGAGGAAAATGGATCTAAAAACAAGCATAGGAAAATTGATTCCTTTCCGTGGTTATTTCACTTTTGTTTGCAGCGATAAAGCGGGTAAAAACGGCTAACTGACATTTGATTGAATCAATTATGAGGTTTTATTTACTTTGATGTTCTTTTGACACATCATAAAAAGGCTTGGAAAGATTTTCTTTCGAAACGTGTTGTACAGTATTGTAGTGATGTTTGTGTCTGTTTTGAACAAATCGTGTCTAAGAGCCGGCTCCTTGGAAGCAGGCTCGCCTCGTTGGGAGCCAATTGAGAGCTGATTCATCATCCTTTTTTCTGTTAAATTGTTACGCAATAGGGGCGGGGTTAAACACATAGCACAGCGATCCGTTTTTGTCTGCCAGTCTTCAGTACAGTCACAACTGTTAATTGCTGCTTTTTCAATTTGTTTTGCACTCTTTACGTTCTGTCAATGAGTTGTTTGATTGCTAATAGTTAGAAATTTGCATCCAGAGATTTGAGTCTATTAAGATAGGTTTTGGGTTTTATAATGTATTTTTGTAGCTGTTTCCTGAGGATTTAAATAAATGAGTGTAAATAATAAACAGTTGATATAATGTACTTTGCTATACGTTAGTCATTATTTTTACACAATTACGAGTACTAGGGCCACATTAAAAAAGAAAAAAATCTGAGATTTCTAGATTAAAAATCCTAATTTTACGAGAAAAAAAGTTGTAATATGAGGAAAAAAGTCAGAAGGTTGTGACGAGTCATCATTTTGCAAGAAAAAGTTGCAATTATACGAGAAATAAGGCATATAAAAAAGTCGTAATTTTGCAAGAAAAACACAAAAGTAGTGAATTTGTGAGAAATTTTTGCAAGAAAATAGGTCTAAACTGTACAAGAAATAAATCACATTTTAATGAGCAAAAAAAATGTTAATCTTAGCGGAAAAAGTCCAAATTTTATGAGAAAAGTTGTAAATTTGACAGGAAAAGGTTGTAATTTTGCAAAAAAAGTTCGTAATTGTGAAAGAACAAAACTTGTAGTTTTGCAGGAAAAGTCATAATTTTCCAAGAAAAAAAAGTCTGAATTTTACCGGAAAAAGTGGTAATTGTCCAAGAAAATAAGTTGTAAAATTACGATAAAAAAGTCTTAATTTTATGGGGAAAAAGTCACCATTTAACGAGGAAAAAAAAGTTGCAATGTTGTGAGTAAAAAAAGTTGATTTTTAAATTCATGTGGCCCTAACAGTCCTATGTACACAATACACACAATTTGGTAATAATTTAAGACACCAAAGAAATCTGCCACTTGGAGACACCAGGGAGCCGAAGGAGCCGGCTCTTTTTAGTAAAGGTGCCAAAAGAACCGGTTCTTTTTTTCTATCACTACAGTATTGCGCTGTCTGTTGTGTGTTGTGACGCCGAGCACGCTATATGACGTCATCGTGGGAGTGTTCCCCCACGGGGAGAGCTGAACGCTCACCAACACAATCCTCTCAGCGCCCATGTAAGTTGACGCCGACTTTGTCAATTACTCTCCGTGTGAAATGCGCCTCCGCGTATCGCCGCGCGACCTGCGCTCGGCTCGAGGCTTGCGACGGCAGGTTTGGTGTCTTTGTCGACGTGCCAGAATGTTCGCCCGGAGCTAGCTGGCTAACTAGCCGCGACTGTAATGTAGCTCGGGAGCTAGCATGCTAACTGACAGACTGATTAGCCGGCAAGTGGGCGCCTGTTTTATCGGTTAGGTTAGGCTATGCGGGGTGGGGCGACGTTTGTTTACGTTTGGCTCAAAATGAACATACATTTCTTTTTAAGTCGAAATCATGTTGGAATGATAATGCCACCTTACGTACATAATTTAAGGTCGACAGAATACGTCATACAGCCGTCACACCTTAACAAACAAGACTATCCTCGTGTGATGTAACGCATAAACTGCACGTTTAGGCCGCGCGACACTAAAGCGTCTCCTCGCGCCGGTGTGCGCCGTGCACTAAAATAAACACCCTCCGGCGCCAACACGTTAGCTGGCGCTGCTAGGGCGTGTTTGTAAAGGGCACGCACGTCAACAGAAAGCACGGCAGTGCCCACGGAATTTAACTATCACAACGGCTGGGAACTGTTGCAAAATGTAAAAGGACGCGTTGCCCCAAGTAGGCGTTAAGTGCGTGCTCGTCTTCTTTAACGTTTCAGGCCCGGGAGCGTTAGCTAGCCAGCGGCTTCTTTCGTCCTCTTCTTAACGCTAAACCGTTGAGCTCCCGCTCTTAGTGCCGTAAAGTCGTTCGTTTGTTTTCAACACATTTGAACTGCACTTTTGATCGTCAGTCAGCTCTGCTGTGATTAAAATCAGGCACGCCTGCAATGGTCCCATCGGGGCCATGCACTCCTTAATTAACATTTGTGTAATTGCGTTGCACTGAAGGGCCTGGGATGTCACTGCTGAGGGGTAGGACTGCACATGAAATGTAATTCTATCTATTATATCTACCATGTAACAAGTAGAGAAGGTAAACACCTCCTACTTTGTGAAAACCTAAGCTTTTGCAATGTGTGCTGGCGCTTTCCCTTTATGTGTCCACCTGATGAATGCCTTTCAAACATGGGCCCTGCTTGTTCTGTTTGACCATAAACAACCTTCGTACAAAAGGTCAACCTTTTCGCTTCTGAAAACTCGCGCCGCCGTAAAGAATTGTTCTTACGCGTGTGTGTATTTATCTCGCAACATGTGATCTTTCACAAACAGCTGACTAAAAGAGGACCAAAAGCCACCCCAGAAGATTTTCCTTTGGAGGATTTGTATACCCAGAGGAGGTGGAGTTGGACCTGTTTTTTAAATTATTATTCCCTGAGCTGTGTCTGCATGACCTCATCTGCAGGTATGTAGTCTTGCTGTACTTACATCGTGATTGCGGGATTTTTGAAATCACTTTTAATGGGCAAGGAGACTTTTTCGGTAACAATACAAATTGCTTCATGCTCGCTTTTTAAGCTTTAATGCTCCTACCCGCACACGCACACGCAGTAGATGGCGTGACCTTGCAGTGCTGCAATTTGCACAGAGTGATAGGCGAATGTTGGCTGACCCATTTCAACAAGATGACTTTGCCTTCAGCTTAGTGGAAGGAGTCAGGCGCCGCTGTAATTTCGTGGCTGTTGGCGGCGGGGGGGTGTTTGCTTCCAATGTATGGTTTTTAGGTGCATGCATCCTGGTGAAAACCCTTGGATAATGGCTGCCATTATGACAGGATGATTGGTACTGCTTCAATTATTCATTTTTGTTTTGTACGCAAGGGAATCCAGGATTGTTCCTATTTCTAAGTAAATAAAGGTAATAATTAGGGGTGTCATGAGACAAGATTTTAACGTCAATTTTAAGAAAATAGAAAAACAAACTTTAACTGAGTCACAAAACAATGCAGGTGCGTTTAAAAATTTTTTGAGGCCACTATGATAATATATAATAGTTTTTTGTTTTGCTTTCCAACTGGCCTTTGATAGGTTTAATAAAAATATTTTAAGAGAAATTGCCTTGCGTTTTTGCTCTGTTTTTATTTCTACAAACATTTGCTGCTTTTTAAAATTTCTACAGTTACTCACGTTCCACAGAGGGCCCCTGCGCCACAGTTTGGACACCATTGCGTGTTTTTCCAGGGAAACACAAACATGAAGGTGTTATTTCATGTATAGAGTGCTTTAAAGGAAAGCCAAACAAATGTTATGTGCAGCAACTACATAAGTATTCTGTTTATTAACTTCAATTCTACTTCACGGAAATTAATTTATCACGGTCAGGTCTGGAATCAATTAACCGCAATAAACTAGGTTTTACTGTATAAGTCCTAGTTCTGAGACTGTTCTTGAGCAAATTTTTTGGTAAGTTTTTGTTTTCATTCCACTTAGTTGATGGGTGTGTTTGCAAACCTTTACTTAGTCACAATTATATTTAGTGAGATGTTTTGCTGGAAGAGAATGATTTTTGAGTGATGGACAGTTTACCTTACAGAGGTTTTTATATGTTGAGGTCCAATTTGTGTTGTTTTAAAAAAACTAAACAATTTACAACGATGAATTGCAAGTTAACTATGGACAAAATGGGATGATTACTATTAAACAGATTGACAGCCCTAGTACTGATATTTACTGTTGCCTTGCTTGACTTCCTTTTCCCCGCAGTACATCCTCACTTGTGACTACATAATTTGTCTTTCCTTTTTACACAGTGTACTGTATATAAAAAAAATCAAAACACAACATCCGAGTAGGGAAAAATTCATTTTTTTCATTACTGTAAAAATGTCAAACATGTAATGAACAGGTCAAAAATAAAATGCACAAAAACGAGGGCGGCAACATGCTCCAAGGAACTGTCAGTGTGCAACTACATCTTAGCGGGTTGAGGATGCTCGCCTGTCAAGTGGCCAGCAAATGCACACACAAGCCTCTAGAAGCAGCATTTTATTTACCTTTTAAGGGAAGCGATTCCATGAGTCAGCAACATGATTATAAATACATTACAGTACACTGACGCGGCAACATTGGCCAAGAAAAGGCTTTGTTGTGTTGACAGCAGCATTATTGTCCACTCATTGGATAGCTCTGCAAGAATCCAGCCGTGTGTTTTGCATTTTCTGTGGCTTTTCTACAACACCTGCTCATAAAAACTGCGACTTTCTCACTTCCGATACTGAACCGATATCGGCCATTAACTGACATCAATATCATTCATATGCGTATTATTTTGCAGAGTGCAATGTCAGAAAAGACTTAAGTGATATCACTCAAACATAACAATATTCAGAAATCAACAATGTAGTGGCAGCATAATATAGTTAAGCTGCTTCAAATAAGCGGTGAGTTTGGTTGTATTACGCTTCCCTGGTTACGCCACGGGAAACTACAGGATGACAAGCATCGCTCTCAGTCTGTAACGACCTAATGAAAAACCCACATGGGCGACGTCACTCCTACCCCTTGCTACTCTGTTAGCACACGCTGCTGATGCGATCACATGGGTTCTATCTGGCCGCTGCTGGATGGACAGGTATCAGAGTGCCAATATCGGAGATTTTTAAATCTCGTTTATCGCGGTTAATTGGTTTCCAGACTCAACCGAGACAAAGAAAACCATTATTAGAGCCCTGTAGACATGACATAACACCCCTATAGTCATTTTTACACTAAAGACGGCTCATGGATAACATTATGCAAGACCTCAGCGTACCTGCCAAAAGCCCAGTTTGGTGAACGCTAATGCATTTTGAGCATTCCTAATGATGGTCCAGCATGAAAAAGGGAGGTTTGAAGAAGATGGCGAGTTGCGATTGCAAGTACTTGGGACTCCAGGTGGCCCCCTGCATTTGTCCAATGTTACTTGTTTCACTGGGTCTATGCGCACTACTTGATTTGATCAGTAGAGGGGTGCTAAATTACACTGTTTGGGTGGGGGGGGTTATAAATTAGGGCTGAGACTACAGGACCAAAACTGTGTTTGGTGGGAAAATTGGGGGGGTATGCTGGAGCCTGTCCCAGCTAATATTGGACGAGAAGCGGGCTACACCCTGGACTGGTCGCCAGTCCATCACAGTGCACAGGACGTTAGTTTATCAGAATACAGTCCTAATATTATGGGAATAAAGTCATAATTACAAGAATAATATTTACAAGAAGAAGGTTGAAAGAAGTTGGAAACAAAGTGGTAACATTCTACAAGAGTAAATTATGTTACTGGTTAAAAAAAAAACTACTACAAAAAAGTTGTAATTTTTAGAAAATTTGTTTGTGTAAAAATTGTTTTATATCATTACTATTATTATAGTAATATAATAATAAAATTGTTATAAAAAAGAAAAAAATGGTCGTCATAATATAATGAAGAGAAAATGTTTGAAGTTTATTTAATGCAATATTTGTAGTAACAATTTTTATGTTGTAAGAATATTTGGAAAATGTGCAAAAATATATCTAAAAAAAATATGTAAATAATATTATTGTAAATTAATACAACTGCATTAAATCTGTTCCATTAAAAATAGTGCTTATTTTTACTATAGTTTGTTGGTTAGTGTTTTTGTCTGGCTAGCCTCTGATTGGTCAGCCTTGACCCTGAGGGTTATCATGTCTTTTGGATCAGACATCCTGTAACTGCGGCTGTTGTGTTGCTGTGCTGTTAGACGTTATTAAACAATTGCAATTCAAATGACTTGCCCTGGTCAGCGTGTTTTGAATGTGTCTAGACATCCACTAGAAACACTAACAGGCTTTGTGTTGAATTATTCATGTCTATATTCCATGCTGGCCTGTACTTGAATATTCAAATAATAATGATTTTGGTGCTGATTTGTGTCTTATTTAGCCAGTGGTGCTCTGTGAGTCAGAAGAGGGAGAGGCTGGGCTGATGGTAAGCAATTGCCCAATCTTATCACTTCCACTGTCTTAATTGAGAGTCCATGTTTGGTGTCCTTGACGGGAAGTCCGAATGTTGGCTTGGCCCGTGACCAAATCACAGGTTTTAAACTTGAAAAGAAAATAAAAAAGCTGAGGCAGGGCCGGGACGGCAGACTTCACTGCTAGCGATCACCCGACATTTAGTATGCACTCTTTGTTTGCATCACTCATTTGAATCATTTCTGAAATGTTCATGCCAGACAAAACGCGGCAGCATTTCAGGAACGTTTTGTTTTCATGGAGATTTTATTTAGCTTCAGGAGGTTGGTGCTGCCAGTCATGCCACATAGTTGGAGACGAGGAGGAAAAAGTAAAAGAGTGGATGTCTCTGCACCAATCCACTTAATTGTGCTTCATGTGTTGTGTTCTGTTAAGCACTCACTGCTGCATTTGGAATTCATTTTTCCAATCACTTTTTTGTTTTTGTGCTAGACAAGCATGACCTTGAGCCAGGCCACAGATGCATGCCCACTCAAAAAGTTCAACTGACCGCCGTCCAACCAGCCTCTCAGAGAAGGGAGGTAGGGGAGGGGGGTGTCGACGCCGTGTAGCTAGTCCCCCCCCCCCTCCCCGAGTAGCACTGGAGGCCTCTGATGGATCAGAGTAGTAGTGAGCAGTGTCCAGAGGAAGCGGAGTCGGGAGGCCGGGCGGAGCACGAGGGCGGCAGGAGGGCATCAGAGTCGGAGCACGGTTTGTCCAAAATCACTCACAACGCCCTGGAGAACATGGGAGCGTTGGGCCACGGGCTGAAGCAGCTCTTCCAGCCACAGCGCAGGCGCTCCTCCGTGTCCCCACAAGACACGGCCGCGTCGTGCACCGGCGCTCCTCCTCCTGAGCCCATCGCCGACGCAGTCTCAGAAAGCGGGGACACTCGGGCCCCTTCGGCTCTCTCTGTGGACTCTGACGGCCCTGCCGCTTCCGCCCCTCCCGCAGCTCTGAGCCGCGTCCTGCAGCAGATCCGCGGTGCTCCGCCAATCATGAAGCGGGGCACCAGCCTGCAGAGCCGTCGCAGCAAGGCGGCCATCACCGGGGACGCCCCCCAGAAAGGTAGCCCCCAGATTCACCGGCGCAGCACCCATGAGGCCCTGCTGCAGGCTGGGCGCCCTCGCTCGTCCTCCACCACGGACACGCCCAGCAGCCCCGCCCTGACAGACATGCTGATCACATCCAGCTACCACTCCACTGAGGAGCCGGACAAGGTTAGTAAAAGCAGGAAGCAGTTTTGCTCACTTATTATTTTGAAAAATACAGACAGCGAGAGGATTCAAAGCCTTTTTGGTTTTTGTTAAATGCACTACACAAATATAAGTCATGAAACATTTTAAAAAAGGGTGTTAACGGCGGTAACTCATTCATTACGTAATAATTTTTTTAGCGGCATTAACATGTCCATGATGTGAAGTCACATCTCACTGTTACAAAGGCAGACAGAGCCGCAATGGCGTTCCCACAGTCGGCCACTTTTTAATAATTATATTCTGACCTGAACACATTTCAACAGCAGTGCATTTCCAACACCATGTACTGTCGTGTGAAAAGTGTTTTTTTTTTTTTACACACACGGCCATGTAGGTTTTGATTTTTTCCCCAAAAAAAAAAAAAAATTAAAATAAAAAAATCGAAATCAAGCAGGGAGCAAAAACTTTATCCACACCAAAGTAGTTTCAAATGGTGATTAATCAAGATTAATTAGAGAAGTGATTAATTTGATTTTTAATCATTTGACAGCATTAATGATTTTTTTATTCAGTGATGTCTTGTGAGAGGATTGTGTTCTTTTTCAACAGCAAGAACGTTACGACGGCTCGGCTCCCGCCGTCTCCCCCAATGCTGTCTCCTGCGGCGCCGACGGCTACGACGTGGTGGACAGCACGCCAGACCCCCAGCGGACCAAGCAAGCCATCGCCCAGCTCCAGCAAAAGATCCTCAAACTCACGGAGCAAATCAAAATCGAACAGACGGCGCGCGACGACAACGTGGCAGAGTACCTGAAGCTGGCCAACAATGCTGACAAGCTGCAGAGCGTGCGGATCAAACAGGTGTTTGAGAAGAAGAACCAAAAGTCCTCACAAACCATCCAGCACCTGCAGAGGAAGCTGGAAAACTACCACCGCAAGCTCCGCGAGGTGGAGCACAATGGCATCCCGCGTCAGCCCAAAGATGTTCTACGAGACATGCACCAGGGCCTCAAAGATGTTGGCGCCAAGGTATAAACATGTAAAATGTCTCGGAACAGGTGTGTATGAGGCATGCGACCGCTACCTGCTGTACAGTTATAACGACAAGCTACTTTCACAAGCAGTCCCATTATAATATGTTTATGAGCAAACAGGAAGCAACAAATCTTTTTGTGGCGGTCCATCTTTAGCTAAATACATCAATGTCTGGGAAACCATGAGACCCAGCCCTGGTGTCACCGGTGTATGCTTGCATGCTAACAAGCTGCCCTCGTCCTTCCAAGGTGACGGGCGGCCTCTCCAGCATTTCCCAAGCCACTCATTCAGCAGCGGGAGCCGTGGTGTCCAAGCCCAAAGAATTCGCTTTCCTCATCCGCAACAAGTTTGGCAGCGCTGACAACATCGCAGCCCTCAAAGACTCTCTGGATGAGACCCAAGGAGACGAGGGGGTGGTCGCCCCCGGGGGTATGAGGACCCTCGCCACGGGGCACCTGCAGTCCAGTCCAAAGTACGGCAGTGAAGATGACTGTTCCAGCGCTACATCCGGTTCAGTGGGGCCCAACAGCACCACTGGAGGTCCGGGGGGGCCCCCCAGCTCCAGAGGCAACACGCTTGATCCGTCGCAGGCCTCGGGCTTTGATGCGATACTCCACGAGCTCCAAGAGCTGCGGGACAACCAAGGTCGACTTGAGGAGTCCTTTGAGAATTTAAAGTCGCACTATCAGCGGGACTACACCATGACCATGGAGGCCCTGCAAGAGGAGCGGTTCAGGTGGGAAGACGCCAGCGTGTAGCTCATGATGCATGCTTGCTAGCGGCTAACTGTGCTGCTGCTCTCCTGCAGGTGTGAGCGCTTAGAGGAGCAGCTTAATGATCTGACAGAGCTGCACCAGAACGAAATACTCAACTTGAAACAGGAGCTAGCCAGCATGGAGGAGAAGATCGCCTACCAGTCTAATGAACGAGCCCGAGACATTCAGGTGAGCACTAACACACCCATCCTGACCCTGCCCTCGGCAAACACGCCCTGCCTTATTGTGTCAGCGCTTGTCATTACTCACCTCATTCCCTCATAGCCGACTTGCTCAATAAAACAAGACAACTATTGTCCGCTAAGGTTGAGCTGTCGTGGTTGGACTTGTTCTGCCAGCGCTAAAAGGCGAGATCATTGACAGGAATGCTATTATGCCGAACTAGAACTAGACAGCCCGTCGGGATAATCAATTAACCGCACGATAAATAAAAACAAACTTGGCGTGTTTGTGTTCCTCCTTTCTCCATACCAAACCGGCTGGATGACAAGGTTGTACTATTGTTGTGAAAATGTGTTTTACAGCATGCAGAATGCTTTGAATGCTTGCGTTTCAAAGACAATACCTGAACATGACACTACTTACTGTTTTGTGGCTACTTTGAGATCCCTTCCTGTGTAGCACAGCATCGGGAATATCGTCCTGGCATCCAAAATGTGTTCAGAACGTACTTTCAAGCCAAGTGCTTCCTTCAAAGCAGTCTTCACTGAAATGAACATTTTGGAAAAGAGAAAGTATCACCCGCACACAGTGAATATCCAGCAGCAACACAACGATTTGGCATGACTACTATTTTGATTGGGGAAAAAACGGGAAAAGTCGGCGAGCTGCCTGTAAAGAGCCTTTATTTACTGCCCCCATCACTTCAGGAAACGGCCCTTTTCTGGGTGGAAAATTCATAATGGCGCCCGCCAAACAGAGAACATATTTAAGCAAAGTTGATAAAAACTTGCACACTTCCTGTTCAGTGCAAGGTAAGCTTCAATTAAATGGCATGGCAGTATTGACCTGGATTCTACCACCTGTCCATTCCGGACTCCGCCACCGCAGCGACCGGAAAGATCCCACGTGATCACAACACCAGTGTTTTGCTAGCGTGCTAACAAAGTATCAAGGAGCAGGAGTAAAAACTGGTCATGCACAGGTTTCTCGTGGTGGCATGGAACTGGGGAAGTTTAATTGGACCAACGCCATCGCGCATTTGAAGCAGTCTCACACGGGAAACGGCCACGGGACGGAAAAAAGTCATTAGCTATAACAGTAAAAAGCGATTCCCCAATTTCCCACCAGTCTTAAATGCAACACGGGAAGTCCCGTGACCCACCTTGTGCTGTCCGTTACATGTAGGAGGCGCTGGAGGCGTGTCAGACCCGCATCTCCAAGATGGAGCTGCAGCTGCAGCAGCAGCAACAGCAGGTGGTGCAGCTGGAGGGTCTGGAGAACGCCACAGCGCGGACTCTGCTGGGCAAACTGATCAACGTGCTGCTGGCCGTCATGGCCGTCCTCCTGGTGTTCGTGTCCACGGTGGCCAACTGCGTGGTGCCCCTAATGAAGACGCGCAGCCGCACGCTCTCCACGCTGCTCCTCGTCATCCTCACGGCCTTCCTGTGGCGGCACTGGTACGCTTTCTCCGAGTACCTGCATCGCTTCCTGCTGCACCCCAGGTGACCTGATTGGTAGCGCCTTTTTAAATGCAACACATGAGTTGACTGATGAGCAGCTGCGACGCCGCTTCTTAACAGCCATCACTTTATCACCCAAGACAAACAAGAGGGCCGCTCCTTTGGTGCGATTGTGGCTTTTTTTTGGGAGAGAGCCGCACACTTGATATCTCTCTCCTGAGTGAATTTGTTTACACCGTTGCGTCGTCCTCGTTCATTTGTGTGTTGCTTTTAAGGCGAGTCACTGGAACGCGTATTTATTTGTTTTTAACGCTCATCTGCTGATTCACCTCATTTTTAGTTTATAATTTATCTCCATCCACCATCTTTTACTGTTCCAAATGAGGTTTTGTTTAAATGTTAGCCTTTGTGACCAACTCTTCCTCCGTGGCTTTGGATCAAATATTATTAACCACGGTTATCTTCTGGAGGGCTCACGCCATCGAGAGACAACGTGTGCTTCAGAGCTTCAAGCCACCTGGACGTTTGACTGCTGAGGAAGATGGAAGGAAGACGTAGGAACTCAACGAACATACTTGAAGAGCAGTTTCAGTGCTCAAAGACTCAGTGCTTCCGTATTGTTTCTATTGGTGACAATGAACTTGTTTTTTTTTTTTTAAAGACCAATAAATTCCCTGTTTTAAAAGGTGCTATTTAAGGTCCTTTCTGATTTGTCCCCTCCAGATATCACCAAGCGTTAAACTTTGTCTGCTTTTGCCATTCTTTCTGCATCAACACAACAGTGCGCATCAAAACAAATCCAAGATATACCAAGATATTTACTGTGGCAGGAAAAAGTGTCTGCCACCTTCCTTCTTTCCGTGTTTGTTACACTTAAATGTTTCAGATCATCAAATGTAAATATTAGTCAATGGCAACACAACTGAACACAAAAATCTAACTTTTTACTGAAGGAGAAAAAAAAATCAAAGCCTCGCGGCCCTGTGTGGGGGAAAAAAACGGTGGCAAAAACGAGAGATGACTCGGATCTAAAAACACTCGTTAGTCGGGACGCTCCTGGCAATTAACTCAATACCTGCGGTGTGCCAATAACTTCTCTCTTCTCCCAGAGGCGACATACTTTGTGACAACGCACGTCACAGCCACACAAATACTTTTTGGTCTTGTCAATAGACCCTTTTCTCTGCCAATTTCTGCTCGATATTTGTTCCTGCTTCTAGTGGCACAAAAAACTGCCGCTGCCGCAGTTCTTCAAAACTACGACGTGGGCCGAGGGTCAAACAGGATGTGCGCGTGTTAATTGCATGTCAAAAAAGTGAGTGCCATTAAAGGACACGTCCATTAACATTGACAGCCCTAAAAACAAAAATTTTAAAGGTGATCAAACATACGGTCCCGTTGTATCTTAGAAACTATTAGTCACATCATCTCCAATGTCATAAAGACGTCATATTCTTTAATGTATTGCTAATAAACATGGGTAAATGTAATAATTATAATAATAATTGTAAAATATATATAAAATAATTGTAAAAATAAAGTAATATTTGGTATGTTCAGCAGCCACACTTCTTGTTTCCCTTTCTGCTGTAGCAAACAGACATGACGTCACGGCATAGAAAAGCCCCGCCCACTGACCAATAAGTTGTCCCTGAACGACATCACTGAATCTCGGTTCACTAATTCCTGCGCAAACAGCAGACTTGATTTGAGGCAAGGGGCAGATCTGTTGCTATTTCCGCGGGGTGAATACATTTATTCATACAAATGCGGTAAGAGTAACAGTTGCACACTTACCTGCTTCCCGTTTTCATTTAGCTAGCAGCGGCAGGGAGACGAATACCCGGTTCAGTAAAGAAAAAAACAAAAAGCGAGTTTTGAACGACTCTTTCAATACTCGACCATCTCTAGTCTGTGACTGAGGAGGACGTACAGTAGAGGGCGCCACATCCTAACTGCACAAGCCGCTCCAAACTAATACGTCTACGTCACAAGCTCCCCTTAAAATGCATTTGGAAGATCAAAGTACATTAGAATGTTATCTACGCCATTCAAACACAAAAAGCGAATAACACACAATTAGCCTTTTAGCCACCAGTTAGCGTTAGCGTATTTGATCACGTGCCTTGGGTATTTTGGTACACATAAAGTGATGATATACAGCAGCTCCATATCTTTACCTTTGCCCCCTTTTTCGTCTTCATTGCTCTTCTTTCTAAATGGATGCGCTCGAAGGATTTGACTTTTCCACATTTTGAATGACAGAAATGAATGGCAGTTAGTACTCGCTTAGTCTCCACTAGCAGTCAAGGCTCATACTAACTCACATTTCCCTCCTTTTTATGTGAACATAACATTTCCTAATGAAATAACATGTTTGATAGTTTTGATCTGCGATGTAACGAATATTGTATAATATTACCAATGAAACGGGTTTTCTTTTTTAGTAACTACTGTGGTTATTGACGCGAGGACGCACCCCCTTCACTGCTCGCTTTGGAACGATCCACATCACGTGGTGGACGTTTGATCACGTCATGGACATACCTCGCCTGTAGAGGGCGCCCATCTGCCACAAATGCAATGGTGCTGGGCTTTTTTGCCCAGTGTCTTATGGTGGAGTCATGAACGCTTCACAGTTCTTGGGATGGTGTTGTGGGTTCTTTCGTGACCTCCCGGATGAGTGAGTCATTAGGGATTTTTCTAGAGAGCAACACTTGATTTTTTGATTTTGTCAGTTTTTAATCCACCTGATTGTACCTGAGGAGGCCATAGAGAAAGTAACCTACTTCTAATGGCAGCCCACTGAAAATGTTCTTCATATCGTTTATTTTTGATGTGTTTTTTTTCTATTCCACTCCCTCGGTCTTTGGTGCTGAAAGCGTGTGGAGGTGGAAGGACCGTGAGATGCATGAAAGCATCTGTGGTGTTATGGAGCTGAGAAAGAAAACTCAGGTTATCGCTGTAGTGACTTCATGCAAAGCAGGGCCTGTAATTAGGCTACAATTAAAGTTAAATAAGATAAATTCGTTATTCAAACTAGTGAATGTCACCTACAGTATGTTCATGAGCTTTGGGTGGTTCCCCAAAGGAGAAGATTGCAAGTACAGGCAACCAAAATGAGTTTTATTGCTATTTGAGAATAAAAAAGGCAAGTTGATCATAAACTGGTGTGAAAAGAAATTTTTGCGTTGAAAAAAATGCATAATCAACATTTCCACCACCTCTTGGAGCAATTCGGGGGGATTCTCAAGTCATTTCTGTAGCGCCTTTTTTCTAGTTTATTGCCTCCTTCCTGCTCTTTGCTTTTTAACTGCAGCTGTGAATAAAAATACAGCTTTTTTTTTTTATTGCATGAGCTTCTTCCCTGGACCGTTTCATTTTGACAACATCCCAAAAAATGGCCATATATTCCTCCCGCAAGGCATGCTGGGTATCCTGTGATACTCTTTTTGCCGCGTTTGCTTGATTACAAAATATGTCAGAGAAGCAGTTAGCATGTTCTTGATGTCCAATGTTTTATGGTTCATAGTTCATATTCAAAGTTTGCCCACCCTGGTTTAGATGAATGTTCACTCATAATGTGTTTCTTATTTTTTTGAGGCACTTATATGTTTTAAATCAAACAAATGTAAATACTAGTCAATGACAAGACAAATGAACACAGTTTTTAAATGATTTTTTTTTTATTATTAAGGAAGAAAAAAATCCAAACCTCTATGATACCGTGTGAAAAAGTCACCCGGTCTTGGTCGAGGAAAAACAGTCGGCATGGTCTGATGGTAGAAGCATCTCCTGGCAGTACACACTCAGTCCCAAACTTTCCTTTAACTGAGGTACAGTATCAAAAGAATACAGACAAATCCGACAGTGTCCATTTAGCACGCCTTCCTCGCATTTGCCCTTTATTGCGTCAAGCTTACCCCTTCCGCAATCCATCCATCTGCACATTTATGGCTGATTCCCAAACGGTCCTTACATCCCGACGTACTTGTTACCACATGCATGGGCTCTACAAATTTGGGGAAATTTGTTTTTGCAAGTGTGTCGTACTGGTGGAGCAAGTGATTCGTGACACCTTCGCACGTGCCGCTCGTGGCTGGGCAAGGCTGGGCAGCTGTCGTGCGTCCACAGAGGTCGGGAGAACCAGAGTGTTGACCTGGAGGAGCTTCCGGCCGTGGCTGGGCAAGGCTGGGCAGCTGTCGTGCGTCCACAGAGGTCGGGAGAACCAGAGTGTCGACCTGGAGGAGCTTCCGGCCGTGGCTGGGCAGCTGTCGTGCCTCCACAGAGGTCGGGAGAACCAGAGTGTTGACCTGAAGGAGCTGCCCGCCGTTGCCGGCCAAGGCGCATTGATGTAGGATATGCTATGTGAGCAGCCGGCGGGTGTCCACAGAGGTCGGGAGAACCAGAGTTGAGCGGGACAAGCTGCCCGGCGTGGAGTTTTGGTGTCACGAGCACTTTGAGCCTGAGAAGCTCCATCTGGGGCTCTGTTTGCCATAATTGACCATCCAGCCACGGCTGCTATTGCTACTGCATCCCATCGGACAGTCGGCTCAGTTCAGATATGCTAATGGGGGCGCATCAAAGCCACGCGGCGGTGCGGCTCATCATCAAGCATTTATGCTCATAAATGTGCGTTTTATTCCCAGTTTCACACCACAGGTCAGCGTGAGGACGGAGCTGAAATGGCGCTAATGAAGGATATGTGAAATTGAGCGAAATATTGTCCATGATGCATGAATCTGCTGCTGATGTGATTTTTCTCCCCTGCCCCGCAGACTTTCAACTTAACGCGCTCCCTAATTCATTATTTACATCGCTCTCCCCACATTTTGGTGCAGGTTTTCAGTTTAATCAGCCTGCATGGGTGGGGGCGGTGGGTGCATGATCTGAATCATTCCCACAGCCTGGCAGCGATGCATTATTAGACATCAGACGGGCGCCAATTAGCAGGAGAGCCACTCGGGGACCAATGGCATCTTCCAACAGATGCATAGAAAGAGATGTTTGCTTTGTTAAAATATGCACACTAGTGACAAACGTACACCTGGCTGTCTTCAGGCAACGTACGGTGCCGCTGCAGAGATGGAGCTTTCCTGGAGCTGGGAGATGATTGGGAAGAACGGTGGGGGGGGCATGCTTTGTTCAAAACGGGGAGAGATATTACATTATCATTTCATCATGGCGTTCTGGCAGTAGGGCTTTGTCAGTCAGTGCTTACTGACATTATTTATTCAGAGCTGCGTTTTTTAAAAAGGCACCCGACAGAAGATACCGCATAGAAAAAAAAAACGCGAGGAGTGTGATGCAGAACCAAACAAAACCCACTTTAGACAGAAAAGGCAAGTGTACAAGGCCGTGAAAAGAACAAATACAGTAAAAGTGCATACAAAAAAGACATTTCAATGCGATGTATTACTGGATGTGCACCATTTTAACAGCGGCGGAGCTCGTTTGTTTGCATGCCAGTCCTACCCAATTGTACCTATCTTTGTACACACACGCGGCTTGACAACCTTGGAAGACACACACACACACGCACACAGTACCCTAAAGTGACATGAGCTGGAGCCAGTTAGAAGCAGTCACATAGCCACACATCCCATACACCTAGGGGAGCGGTCCCGCCCCTGCGAGGGTGGGACCCGCCAATAGGCTCTAGAGCAGTTACTTCCTAGTTCGAGGCGTCTTCCTCTGACTCTGACACTGGATGAACCGACATCTTCCAGACAGAACTTGGGCCATGTAGGTCTGGAGGTTTTTAAAAATGCAAAGTTTTGTTTATAAAATGCATTTTATGTTCAGTTCCCTCAGGTATGAAATACTTCATTTGCTCCCTGCCTTATTGTGTTGTTTTTAACTTTGTTCATCCCATGTGACTTTAGAACCTTTGGGAACGTAACCCTACTTTTATGTCGGAGTGGTGGTCCGCTTGCTTGTTTTGTCTTCGGAGAGTGGAGTCCTCAGCCTCCAAGACACCTTGGATTGCGAGTGTGATTCCACTCCCAGAGAAATCCAACTCTCATCAGGACCACAAGCTCTGCTCTGGTATCGGCCGCTTGTACAAGCTTTGTGTGTGGGCTGCTCGGGGGTCCCGCAATGAAAGGGATATGTTTGATATGTCACGGTCGTCCCTCGTTTACCACGGTTAAATGGTTCCAAACCCGACCATCATAAGTGCAAAGAAGAATTTAATAGTAATGAACTGAATGGATTTCTAATTAGAGCATAGAAAACTTGTTTATGACTTTCTAAACCCGCTTTTTACAATTATTAGAGCTCTGTAGACATAATATAACACCCCTACAGTCATCTTTACACTCCTGTGTTAGGTTGCCTTCAAAACACGGAATGGTAAGTGTAAGTGACTGTGGGGTTGCCTCTCCTTGAATTATTGTTTGAAAATGGCTTCTTAAAGGTTTTATTAATAGCATATCACTGTAAAAAGATGTGTATATTTTGTGTATAATACTTTGCAGCCTTGTTGCTATGGTGGAATGGTGTTTAGAAGACATAATGTAAACAAGCCATGACTTACTTTCTTCTTCCAACTTTGACATAATGGTTGTTCTTGCTTTTCCCGTGTAGCGGTGGAATAGCATTGGTTTATACCGTACTTTCAAGCCAACTGCTCCTTTATCAGTCACCAGTGAAACAATCACTGCAGTGATCCGTCTCTCGTTCTCTGCTCTTGCTTTGTCCGTTCCGGTCTTAGACTTTCCTCTTTTGGAAAAGGCGACAAACTTACAGTATCCGTCGAAAACTGCTAACATCCAGCAGCAACACAATGTTTTGGCACGACTGCTTTTTGGATGACAAATATACGATCTACCTCGGGAAGCGTTTGTTGGTTTACTCTGCTTTAGATGGGAGCAATTACAAACAATTACAAAATATAACATGCTTAAGCAAAGCTGATGAATCAAGTGCTAGAGATGTAGGGCCCAGGGGACCCCCATGGGGCCCCAGAATTCCTGGCGGCGCCCCTGCTTCTGACATTTACAGAAACTCCAGTTAATGCACCAAGGGCCTGATCTACTGAGGGTTTGCATGCAAACTTGATAGCGTGTGCAAAGCTGATCTACTAACATGGAGGATTGCCACGGCCATATGAGCATAGTAGCACTCGGGGTCCGTTGTTTGCCTTCACGAATATGCAGATCATCGGCTCCACATATTGAGAGGAGAACATGCAAATGAATGAACATGTTTTTGTGTCTTGTTTAGCACATTTGAAAGGCTGGCGCGTACGCATGGCTGGTCATTGTAGCGAGCAGGAGGCACGATGGGGAGAGAGGATCTTTGGACCGGCAGATTGTCTACCCAGCGACGCCATATTTGTGCTGCTGGTGGGACTGATTTGGCGGCAGTCGCAAAATGCGATGCAACCCCTTGCAACACTGCGTTTTCTGCAGGGATCGTTCCAGCACATAAACTCTTATGTGGAATCCTAGTAGATCTTAATGCGCCATCGTGCTGTTCATGCTAATGTTCCTCATGCTGAATAAAGACTTCGGTAGATTCTAAATATTCTCCAGGAACAGGCGAAGCGCTGAACAACTGCTACTGTATATGCAGTAGGGAGCCAGGGCCACAACATTTACTCATAAAGGCAGATTTAGAGAGACCGATTCATCTCCACCGGGGGATAAGGGCTGCAGTACACCCAGAACGCTGCTGCTCGAGTCCTGACTTGAACCGGGAATATGCCTTTGTCAGTATGTTAGCTCAGATCTCCGCACTGGCACTTTGAAACAGCTCCGGTCTTTTCATGGTCTTGCGCTGAAGAATTTCTGACGTGTTCTGAATCTTAATTATGCCCACCGGTCAATTCCAAATTCCCCTTTTTTTGGAAACCTTTAAAATCCAAACTCTAGCCACCATCACGGCTTGCAGTTCTATTGAGGTACGCTTGAGTGGGCAAAATGTGTAGCTTGTACAAAACAGCCGTACAAACAACACACGACGCACATGGTAACCCACTTACTGCGCCATGCGGCCATGCAAACAATATCCGCCCGCAATGCACATGCATTCTCGCCGCAAGGCATGTTTTCTTTCTCCTGTAGAGGTAAGATCTGATGACCTTAATGAGTGCTAATGTGCATATTTGTGGCCCTGGAAAACAAACGCCATGTGAAAGGTGGTTCTTTATTCATTATAACAAAAGAATACAAGATGGCTGTAATGTACGTACGATCGCTATAATGCTAGTGTCAATGGTGTAGCGCCACAAATAACAAATAATCGGCTATGCCAGCAGCTCCTAGCCTAAAAGGCAGTTGGAAGCAAAACGAGAGACGGCTCGCATATAAAAACACTCATCAGTCGGGTCAGCTAATGCCCAGGTACGACTGTATAAATGACAATTAAAACAACACCTGCAGAGCGCCAGTAACTTCTCGCTTCTCCCAGAGGCGATGTACTTCGCGACAATCTGCCACGTCTTTAAAGCCAATCTTGCCATTCAAAATACACTTTTTTTTCCTGCTCAATATCAGCATGTTAATGGACGCTAGCGTGAACGTTGACAGCCCTAATTTATATATATCTCCATCTTTTGGGAACTCCTCATACTGTTCCATAACAATTGCATGCTGATCTTGTATAAAGTGCGTGGATTTGAGGTTCTGCTTTTTGCAGAATACCCCCAAGGTCACTGCGGAAGCGATGCCATCCATCCAACCTCACTACTGACCCCTATCATGCAGCCCCTCCCCGAGGACCGGCGCATTTTTTCACCCCCCCAAATGATTGCACCCACGTTGATTATGAAGGTAGAGGCGTGTAGAGCTCCCCCCGCACTTTGACTTCACTTATTACTCAGTAAAAGCTCCAGATGGGGTTGCAAATCTGTGGTTTGGTCCCCCGTTATTCCTTCTCTTTGCAGTTTCTCTTCCTCTTTGGTGGTAGGCGTGGAAGAGAAAAGGCGGTGATTAGGGGCGCAGGGCGAGGCGAGTGATGAATCGCCCCGCCGTTCTCCTACTTCGCCCCCCCCCCCATTCTTGACCCAAATCCGACGCGACAGGCCTTCTTTTCACCGCAACCTCCGTCTCGCACGTGCACACCTCCGCCGCACACCACCCGTCTATTTTTATCAGTTTGTCCTTGAGTTATAATCCCCGAAACACATCGCTGGGATCCGTACGGGAGCCACGGGGGCGAAGATACGAGTCAGTCAGCATTACTGCAGCTAATATTTGCCCAATTAATGGGGTTCAATGGAGGCAGCATTAAACAAATGTGATGCTAGGAGATCCACACACACACCCCCGCCTTAGAAAGTTATCCACTGTAGCCAATTAGCATGACTGCCCCGTCTTCACTGCACCCCCAACCCCCCTCCCGCCCCCGCATTCGTTTCTCTCTTCCTCGGGTATCATTTTCCGCCCCCTCCTCGGAGTCACTCCTCCTCATTAGAGGAGCGTCGGAACATCAAATTTGCTCCACGCGGGGAATTTGTACGCAGGCAATCTGCAGCCCCACGCAGGTGCACAGAACCACAGCGGAGGACGTGACTGGCGACAGCAAATAGCTTCGCCGAGTAAACACAACACGCTTGTGTGCCGCCGCATCGCGTCAGGCCTCGGCGCACTTGAAGGTTTGTGATCATCAAAGAAGGACGGATTAGTCAGTGGCGACCCTAAATGCAGTTTTTAGGATTAAAAATGAGATTTTAAAAAGCGGTCGGGCTGCAGTCAGGCGTTGGCCATAACTTGCAGCGCTGGGGCGGAATTTTGCAGAATTGTTGCCATTCAGCCACAATGGAGGCTCTTCCAGCCTTTTTAAGGGCATGCCACAGCCTCTCAACAGGATTCAGACTCCAAGGTCTTCATTTGGCCATTCAGAGGTGGACTTGCTGGTTCTGGATCATTGTCCTGCTGCACAACCCAGGTTGCGTTCAGCTTGAGGTACCCAACAGATGGCCGGACATTCTCCTTCTGGATTTTTTGCTGGACAGCAAAAAAATCAAAGCAAGTCTTCCAGGTCCTGAAGCACCATCACACTACCACCACCAAATTTTACTGATGTGATGGGACACACGCCTTCCAAAGAGTTCCAATTCTTGCCTCCTATTTCCCCCCAAAGATCTTGGGAATTATCACGATGTTTTCTGGCTAAATTGAGACAAGCTTTAATGTTCTTTTTGTTCAGCATTGCTTTTGTTCTTGGAATTCTGCCAAGCAGGTTGATTTTGCCAAGTATCTTTCTTATGATAGAGTCATGAGCACTGACCTTAACTGAGGCAACTTGTTGTGGGGTCTTTTGTGACCCGTTGGATTTAGTTTTGGTTGGCTGGCCACTCCTGGGAAGGTTCACCAGTGTTCCATGTTTTTGCCATTTGTGGATAATGGCGCTCGCTGTGGTTTGCTGAGGTCCCAAAGCTTTAGAAATGGCTTTATAACCTTTTCCACACTACTGGATCTCGGTTAAGTTCTGTTTTGCATCTTGTGCTTGTTTGTGTTGTCATGGGGTGACATGAAAAATGCTGTTTGTGCAGCAAAAGCAAGAAATGTTGATGAATTGTGGAATGTTGTTAAAGAAGGTTGGAGGGGAATAACAGCTGAAAGGTGCCACAAGTTGGTAGAGTCCACGGCACACAGATGGGAAGCGCTTATAAAAAACGAAATATTATTTTAGTCATTCACAGGATTGCCAAATCCTACCAAAAAAATAGTTTTGTGTTTGTACAATGAACGGCAGACGCTGCTATTTTTTGACCACCCCCCTTTCAACTAATTGGCCGATTGCACAGCCTTAAGAGCGTGCTTGTTTGTGTTCTGAGAATCTACTGCACCTACTGGTGACGTGTTTGCCATGCAGCGATACAAATGTAACTTCACCCAATTCAATCACAGGGGTCCGTCTGACTAAATCAGGACCAAAATGAGATAAACGGATGGTGGGAGGCGAAAAGCCCACCAAAGAGGAGAGGAAGGAGAAGAGCTGTTTTGGAAACTCCCGGCGCGGATTATCGCCGAGTGCCAGGCGATGCTTTCGGGGACTACGTTTCTGTGACGGCGTGACGTTTGCTTTGTTTCCCCGCCAGCGCGTGTGTGTGCGTGTGTGACATGCAGGCATCTGTTTCCTCCTGGAAAAGGTTAATTACCTCTCCGCCGCCTGGCTGGGCGCGTGCTGCATAATCACAAACACTAATGAGACATTGAGTGTGCGAGTGTGCGCGTGTGCACGGGCGGATGTCGGATTCTGAAAGAATGAGGCCTGACGAGGCGCCGTCGTCGCCGCCGCCACGTGTACGCGGCCAAACAGGTGGCAGCTGAAAGGGCGGCGCTGGTATTTATGGCCGCTCGCTCCCACGGGAGGACATCAGTCGATGGGTCTGCGGCACGGTTTGTAATTACTCGCCTGTCCGGTAATGAGATAGAGATGTTCGGCTGTCTGAGGAGGGAATTCTCCCAACTCCTGCTGCTCATTCTGACCCTTGACTCCTATCTTCACACTCCAGCGACGCTGCTGATGGAGCAGCTGCTCGGCTTTCCATCGCGCCCCCCTCAATGTGAAAGTCCACACAGGCTACTGGGCACCGCGGCTGGATTTGGAAACCACCGCCTATTTGGATACGTTTGAGCACTGATGCCTGCGCGGTCGTTTTGCAGCGCGCCTCTTGGCTGCGGCGCTTCTAGCAAATGTTTGTAATTACGTTGGAAGCGTACGGTAAATCGGCAAACATGAGATTTGTAGTTCATGGCCATGACAAACCAGTCAGAACGCCTCTCGGGTGTATTTTCCATCAAAATATTAGCCATGCCCAAGTGTTGCGTTGCTGCTGGATGTTAACACACTCTGAGTGATACTGTGAGTTTGGTTTCTTTTCCAAAACGTTTCAGTCAACAAGTGCAGAGAAGGAAAGACAGACGGACGGTCCTTTGGGTGGAACGCCTTTACATGAAGAGTTAGGCTTGAAAGCGCATTTTGAAAAAGGATGCGTGACAAAAGGACGGCAAAGTTGGCACAGGAGAGAGTATGTCATGTCTTGTTTACACGTCGTCTAAATACCATCCCACGATAGGTTGCAAAGCATTACACATGTTATATAAACATCTTTTGACAGCAACGTGTCACATTAACAAGCCAATTTAAACGAACATTTGGAGCGTAAGCAACCCCAGGGAAACTTACCATTCGCGACCGACCAAATCTTCGCTATAATCACCGCAAACCTCCTCTGTCCCGTGCCCCGCCATGTTTGCGAAGCTGAGCGCCGTTACCCGATTGTCGTCACGCCCGGAAACGAGGCCGAGCTGCGAGAACGACAAATAAAAAAAAAAAAGACGGGGGATCAGGGGAAAGGGATGCTCCTCTAGTCCCAAGTAAAACCACACGGCCGTAAGATTGGCAAAGTTCTCTGTTTGGAAGGAAAATGCGTCACTACATCAGGGGTTTGCAGGAGAACACCAAACACGGGACACTGAAAGGTGTCCTACCAATAGCGTACCACCCGTGAAACAACAGCGTACTACCCGTGAAACAATAGCGTACCACCCGTGAAACAACAGCGTACCACCCGTGGAACAACAGCGTACCACCCGTGAAACAACAATGTACCACCTGTGGAACAACAGCGTACCACCCGTGGAACAACAGCGTACCACCCGTGGAACAACAGCGTACCACCCGTGGAACAACAGCGTACCACCCGTGAAACAACAATGTACCACCCGTGGAACAATAGTGTACCACCCGTGGAACAATAGTGTACCACCCGTGAAACAACAGCGTACTACCCGTGGAACAACAGCGTACCACCCGTGAAACAACAGCCTACCACCCGTGGAACAACAGTGTACTACCCGTGAAACAACAGCGTACTACCCGTGAAACAATAGCGTACCACCCGTGGAACAACAGCGTACCACCCATGGAACAACAGCGTACCACCCGTGGAACAACAGCGTACCACCCGTGAAACAACAATGTACCACCCGTGAAACAACAGCGTACCACCCGTGGAACAACAGCCTACCACCCGTGGAACAATAGCGTACCACCCGTGGAACAACAGCGTACTAGTGTTTAATCATTGCTTATCAGGTTTACTATATTAGGTAATAAAGGAGATTATAGGGGTGTTATTTTATGTCGCTGGGCTCTAGTAATGCTATTTAGAAGGTCATAGTCAGGCTTTCCACACTACGAAAGTATCCCATGATCGTTATTTTGCGCGGTGTCTCCGTTTTCATGAGCGTGCAAGCAGCCAATCCCAGTCGACGCGAGGTGAAACTGGGAGCCTCATTAAATACCAGCCTGAGTCAGCAGCACCAGACGGCCGCATGAGGGAGCGGAGCGGGTGACAACCACCCAGGCGTCGGACGCACGCGCGATGCATCACGTGCATGCATGAGGCATCGAGGGCCGGAACATCTCACACGGAGGCAGGTTCTGGCCAGCCGTGGGCCAAGCAGTGTGGGTGCACATCCTGGATACATGCCTCTTGCTCTCAGCATCCGTCAAGCATTTTTCTGTGAAGACTTGCCTCGCCGCACCCAATGGCTTCAGACCCCATGTGACATGCCAGAGTAAATCACATAGGAATAGAAAGCCATAAAGCACAGCCGGCGTTTCTCGGCAAGCAACGTCCCTCCGTGGAGCCCCGATCAGCTTTTATCTCGCCCGGCTTGCCTGAAAAGTTCCAAGGCCCTGCAGAGGATTTACAGCTCCCGTGTAGCCTCCGAGCGTCGGAGGAACTCCTGAAACATCCTGGTCCTTCATCCAAAGCCGCGCCAGAGCCATGTGGCGGTGCTGCTGGTGTGCCTTTAATGGGGGCTTTACGGCAGGACCGCGACGTGGACAACAACAGCCTGCAGACGCTCTGTGTTATTAATTGGCTGAAAAAGGATGAGTCGACATTAACGCAGGGAGCGAACGGTGGAAAGGCGGGAGGCGCAGCATCCTACGTGCAGCCACAAATACACTCAGGAATGAGAGCCTTGTGGTATTTCGAGCGTGTATAGCGATGCATGGGAGTTGGAATGTTTTCATGCACAGTGGCATGAACACGTCTTTGATCCTTAAGCTTGTGTAGATAGTCGTCAATGACAACCCGAAATGCAGTAAATCAAACTTTTCATTATTAAAGGGAAAGCTGCACGGCCCTGTGTGAAAAAGCTGCTATCATAACTTGCAATGAGTCAGTTCTGGCCCAGTCACCTTTGCAGAATTGTTGTCATTCAGTCACAGTGGAGGCTTTTCCAGCGTGAAGCGCCTTTTTAAGGACATCTCAATTGGATTCAGGTCAGACTACAAAGTCTTCAATTGGCTTTTCTTCAGCCATTCAGTGGTGGACTTGCTGGTTTGTTTTGGATCATTGTCCTTGTTGTGGGGTCTTTTGTGACCTCTTGGATGAGTCATCACTGCTCTCTTGGGGTCATTTTGGTTGGCTGGCCACTCCAGGAAGGTTGGGAAGGTTCACCACTGTTCCATGTTTTCATCATTTGTGGATATTTGCTCTCGCTGTGGTTGGGTGGAGTCCCAAAGCTTTTGAAATGGCTTTAAAACCTTTTCCACACTGATAGATCTCAAATCATCTCAGTTAATCAATGTTTTTACAGGGGGGTGGCTTTTTCTCACAATGCCATGTACATATGGATGTAGATTTCTCCCTTCATAATAAAAAGTTTCATTTAAAAACTGCATTGTGTGTTTAGTTGTGTTGTCATTGACTAATATTTACATTTGTTTGATGATCTGAAATATTTTCCCCGCCACTGTAGTAATCCCTTGTTTATGACGCTAAATGGGTTCGAGTTTGGCTTCAAAGTAGGATCCGATATGAACAAATGGGACATATTTGTAGTGAGAGAATCATTTAAAAACTGCATACAAACGGATATCCACCATCTATTCCTGCCGCAAGGCATGCCGGGTAGCTTGCGGTGCTCTTTACTCCCAAACGCCTGTCGCATTTTTGCTCGATTGCAAAAATCAAGCAAATGATCCGAGAATGTAAACAACTGATATCCAACGTTTTATTGTTCACCGCTCATGTCGCAGCTGGGCTACCCAGCATGCCTTGCGGGCACTTGGAGCCTACGGTTTTAAGCTACGTGTGATGTTTACGTTAGGCATGCGATATGAGAATTTCACGCCACCATTATTGTGAGCAACTGGATCTTATTATGGCGGTATTGTTGGGAAGTTCTGGTCCACACACTGAGGTCTGACACACTTTCCTTGGCGCTGCAGCCTGCCGCACGGCCACTCTGTAAATAAGAGAAAATGATGATTATTATCATTATTAGCTTTCAACGAGAACTTGACTCACCTTACACTAGCGGAAAAGTTTGCATGTTGCTCGCCGAGACAGATCATCGTACCGGAACTGTTTTGTCGGCATTTCATGGGCTCGATTGTGGGGATGCTCCGATCAGGGTTTGATGCTGCCGATTCCGACCCCCCAGGACGGAAATCGTCCGATACGGACGCCAGTCACACGGATTAACATTTTTCTACTTGTTTGTGATGATTGCTTTCCGACAGGGGTGGTGCCGAAAGGGGAAAGTTCGGGACAACTCCAAGTCAGTCAAGGGATCTTGGAATTGTCCCCCAAAATATTCGCCAAAATACCCGCATTTCCTGGCTGCGCCATGAAAACAGAAACCATAAAATGGCCTTAATTTTGATAAAAAACATATTTGACACTTACGGGCGATAAATAAGAACAAACGTGATCATTTTCCCGGCTGCCAGAAAGTGACACGGTCATGCGTGTTTGGCCTCGTCACCTTCAACGCCACCCGTTTGGAATTTGCAGGAGGGCAGCAAACACGGGACATTGAAAGGTGGAAGAAAGTCATCTTTGCGGTCTTGAAGTGACATTTTTGGAAAGATTTTTTTGCAAAATGTTGGCAAAAAAATCCCACCGGCCCCGAGCCAGGGGATGGCGTTCGCTGTCTGTCAAGACATCCTCGGCCCAAATGACGGTTGATACTGGCGTTGAGTGCAGCCCAGTAACCGTCAGACAGCATCTGCCAGAGAACGGTTCGAAGGCCTCGTCTCCTTCGACGCCGCTGAACTGCCCGCGTGGAATGTGCGGGGGGGGCACCGACCGTGGGACATTGAAAGGTGGAAGGAAGACGGTCCTCCCACCTGAGATGTTTTCCACACAGCACAGTGGGGCTCGTGCGGGGGATTCTACCAGCGAATGCAAATTTTGCTGATCTGAGGGTAATTTGAAACGGTACGTCATTTTTAATTTGAATCGGGAGTCTTAGCGCAGTTCGTCATTGACAGCGGAAAATCGCGGCGTCCCTGGTTCTGATCCAAAAGGAAATATAAAGTGCTAATGGAGGTGTAGCGAAACAGGAGATGGCGGTTCAGATGTACTGTGCCGCGAGTCTGCCACTGTGGCGAACAAAGACGCTATTGAGCTAACAGACAGGAGCTTTCTGTCTTATCCACCAGCCGAGGGTTTGTCCCGCCCCCGACCCGACCCCCGCGACACACAATGGCTTCTCCTCAAATGCCGATGAGAAAGACATCCGAGCATGCGATCAAACAATACCTTGATATTTTCCCGTGTTTGGTGTGTGAAAGGGTCGCACGGTGGCTGAGTGGTTAGCACATTGGCCACACAGTCAGGAGATCTGGAAGACCTGGGTTCAAATCTCCGTTGGGCATCTCTGTGTGGAGTTTGCATGTTCTCCCCGTGCGTGTGTGGGTTTTCTCCGGGTACTCCGGTTTCCTCCCACATTCCAAAAACATGCATGTTAGCTTCATTGGCCGCTCTAAATTGTCCGTAGGTATGAATGTGAGTGTGAATGTTTGTTTGTCTATATGTGCCCTGCGATTGGCTGGCGACCAGTCCAGGGTGTACCCCGCCTCTCGCCCAAAGTCTGCTGGGATAGGCTCCAGCATCCCCGTGACCCTAATGAGGATAAGCGGTACAGAAAATGAATGAATGGTGTGTGAAAAAGTGTGTGTGAAAGACAGAACCAAAGCACAACACGGCGAAAACGGGACCCCTGACATTCACTCGCTTTTTCTCCACTTGCCCAAAATCTGAACTTACTTCCCAAAGCTGAAGGTGACACCAGTACCTTTTCACAAAGACGCACGTGAGAACATTTGTGTTTATTACAAACTACACCATCCAAAGAATAAAAAGGAAGAGAAACCTGTTAGTTGTGCTCCCAACTCCATGGCAACATTCCTAACACATTCCAGACTTACCCTGATGAACACCGAACTTTCTGGTTGACTGGACCGTCTTATTTCACGAGCTTCTGCAAAGTCACATAACGCAGACTCGTCATACGACGACATATTATGGCCACACGAAAAAAAAAGGATGCTTTCAAGATTAAAAGTCATAATTTTACAACTAAAAAAAGTCCTATGTTACCTTTGACCCAGGCCAGGGGTCCCACTGTGTTTATAGCTGTCTCGGGCAATGCCTGCAAACATGGAGTATTAAAATCATCCAATATGGAGAATAAAGTTGGAAATGTACAACAATACCGCTGTACATTTGCAAGAAAAGTTCACAATATTTTATTGTGATATTATATATTATATAGGATAGTCCTAACTTCACTTTACAGGCATCGCCTGAGACAGCTATAAAACGCGGAGCCGTACGTGGAGGGAGGCGGGGTCCTAGAGAGTAGCGGTGAGATGATGCTAACCCATGCTAACTGCTCTGTTTTGCTGTACCGAAGCTTCTCGTAAAATTCCGACTTTTTTTCTCGCAAAGTTACGAGAAAAAAAGTCAAGAGTCAAGATTGTAATCAGAATTTTATGAGAAAAAAGTGTTAATTTTACGAGATTTAAAGTCATAATTTTACGAGAAAAAAATGTCACAATTTTACAAGATTTTAGTCGTAATTTAACGAGAAAAAAGTTGTAATTTTATGAGAAAAATGTCACAATTTTACAAGATTTAAAGTTGTAATTTAACGAGAAAAAAGTTGTAATTTTACAAGATTTAAAGTTGTAATTTAACGAGAAAAAAGTTGTAATTTTACAAGATTTAAAGTTGTAATTTTACAAGAAAAAAGTTGTAATTTTACAAGAAAAAAGTTGTAATTTAACGAGAAAAAAGTTTAAATTTTACAAGATTTAAAGTTGTAATTTTACAAGATTTATGCAGTAATTTTGTCAAAGGAAAAATGTAGCATAGTTATTCAGAAGGGAAGGAAACTTCCCTCTGGCTTCAGACAAGCTTTTATTTATAACGGGGCAGTAAAACAACACACAGATTAGCATGGGTTGGCATCATCTCACCAGTACTCCCAGTAACCCCTTCCACATTCGGCTCCCCGTTTCATAACGGTCTCAGACGATGCCTGTACAGTTAAGTTACGACTTTTATTCGCGCACAATTATAACTTTATTCTGGAAATGGGATTACCAGGCTACGACCACAGGGGACTTGTGTGACCTCCGGCCCGGGTCAAAGGTAATATTATGACTTTTTTTCTCTTCAAATTCTGACTTTTAATCTCGAAATCCTAAATTGCTGGGGATAGAAATAGCGCTCACACCCGTCCAATATTTTATATAAAAGATTAATGTCGAGCCAGTATAAAACTACACAGTACAAGAGTCTAGTACCCCACCAGAGGAGGTTTTGGCCAAAGGGTTGAACTTTGCCGCGGCACCACCGCAAGTTCCAACAGTTCATCTTGTCACGGCGACAGAATCAGCGATTAGCTATTAGGCTAAGAGAAAGCAAAGGGGAACAAATTAGGTTAGAAGTGTCTTCAGGCTCCAACACCTTCCAGCCTCCCCCTTGAGGAAAGAACAGCCGCTGAGCGCAGATGAAGACCACAACCCCGTGCAGCAGACACGCGGAGATGCACAGTTGTCCTCAACGCGACCGACTACCACAACAAGCTGCTAAAACTTTCTTATTCGCCGTCATCGTCATATTCTGCTTCACTTCAGACACATACACGATCCCTAGAAGATTAAAAACACAGACGGACGCCACCAAACAAGATAGGAAAAGATGGCTACCATTAGGGAGTTCCACGTCGCGATCCGATCCCATGACCAACATCGCTGTTGGCTTTTGTAACAAACCTCTGTGAGTCTGGATAAAGTTAAAATAAAATAAAGATGAAGATAAAACGGGAAAGAAAATACCGTAGCGATGGGTATATTGTGTAGTTCCAGGCTGCTGTTTAGTGTGTGGGCTGTAGGGGGCAGTGGTGTTCAGCATGCTGGTTAGAGCAGATGTTTGAAGCCAAGTGCGCAGAAGAAGAAAACCAGAACGTGGAGTCTGCTCGAAGGAGGGAGTGCTCTGTGTTGCCATGCAAATAAACGGCCAACTGAATTACAGCCATCCTGACGGGGAATTATTCTGTGGACTTTACAACACTTTTAGGGTAGGACTAATCATTTGACATGATTATACATGTGGGATTTACAATATATGACTATTTTTTTTGCAAACTTTCTTTAAAGTAGTAGTAATTTATTGACGGTCCTTAGTAACAACCAGGGGTAAGAGCGGCACTTCCCTTGCGAAACTCCCGGCGCCATGACAGAGCAGTCCCGGCACAGTGAGGTGAATTTATCGTGTAACCACGGAGCCGAATATCCAGCGTCCAACTTGAATTTAACTTCCGGCTGGCAACCGGCTTTGACCCGCATTTACAGCACCTGCCATGTTGGATTGTGGGCCAGACATACGGCGACCGGATCGTTGCGATCTTGTGCCAGAAGCCGATCTTCGAAATACAGCGGATCCCATCCTGGCAGGATCTCTGGGGGCCTAAGGGGGCTGGCCCGGCCACTCGGCTTCGACTCAGCGATCTTGAAGTATAAAGTTTTTTATCCTGTTGTTCTGAACCGATTGCCGATCCCCAGCGACTTTGTCTTGACTCGTAGAAGTAATTCCCTTCTCCTAAGTCTACATGAGCTTTGTAAAGTGGAAGACGGCGGGCTTGCATGCGTTCTTCCACCTTCTGTGGTTTGGTGTGTCAGGCGGTTCCATCTGCGCCTTGTTCTCACTCTGTGATCCTGTGACCCGTTACCGTCTGGATGCATCGGGTCGCGACTCCGGCAGGGTGTCAACACATCAGTAAAACACGCGTACGTGGGATTTGTTTTTCCAGACATTCATTCATTTTCTATGCTGGAGCCTATCACAGCTTAATATAATGTAACCCGTATGACTCACGCAAAACGCTTTCACGGTAGCGGCGGAAACACGGGAACTCGTCGACCTCAGGAATGTGTCTCCATAACGTTGGCCTTCTGTTGCCCGGGGCAGCTGCAAAATTAACTTTGTCTAGCTTTTGTCCCCCGAATCGCCTTTTCACCTTCGCTCCCTTGTGGAGCAGGATCAGGACCACAGAAAGCCGCAGTGAACCGTAGGTGCGTTAATAACAACCAGAAGGTTGCCCCGAGGGAACACGGCTTAGCAAGGCCCGGCCAGGCAGCGGAGGGATTACGAGGTCTCAATGGCGCTCTACTTCTGTCTGGCCAAACTGGAGCTCCGCTATAAAGTCACGAAAGCGAAAAACCAAAAGGACGCTGTAAGACGTTCGACTGCGAGAGGGCGACGCTGAAAGGGGGGCAGTTGTTGAGGGGCGAGATTTCTGACCCCACAGCACGGGCGTCCCCGATGAAGGTGCAAGATGGAGGCTCGCTTATGAAAAAGAGTGGACTGGACTCGATCAGCTTTGCTTAAATATGTTATATATTGTTTGTACTCAGGTTCTACTTTGCTCAATGTATCCACAAAAATCCATAAATACGTAGTCTCATGCCTTATTTCCGGAACTGGCGTCCTTGGAGTGACTTGCCAGGTAAAGCAAAGCAAACAATCCCCTTAAGGTAGATCGTCGATATTTTTCATCACAATAGTAGTCATGCCAAAATGCTGTGTTGCTGCTGGATGTTCACGCTATCCGAGCGATTTCCGAAAGAGGAAGGACAAAAACGGACAAAGCAAGAAACAGATGGACGCCCCCCTCGAGTTCTGTTTTGTTTTTGCAGTTTTTTGCAATAATTTCACTGATGACTTCTCTTCTTTACAAGAAGCCTTTGGATTGAAAGTACGTAAGTCAAAAAGACACGTTGTTAGCTTTTAACACTATTCCACCATAGCGACAAGCTCCCAAAGCATTATACATGTTTTGTAAACATCTTTTCACAGCAATATGCTGTTTTATACAATCAAAAAGGCTACAAAGACCCCTTTAGACTTTGTTCAGCTCAGTCGACAGAACGTGTGACTACCGTATTAGCACCGCTTTCATACAAAATCCGTTTCCGCATCCATTCTTCTACACTAAAATTTCAGCTTGTTTAGACATCTGCTCTGGCTCCAGTAGTCCCGGTGCTCTTCAAAAGGCGTACGCGCTAAAAGATGAATAACATTGTCGGGGGAAGGAAGAGAAGCTCGTGCAGTGATAATGACGATAATAATGAGGAGGAGGGCTCATGTCTAATCAGGGAGCGTTCCTCAGAAGTCCGTGTGAAGACGCCTTCATCAGGAACCAAACAAAGGTTTCATCAGAAACGTAGGAATACACGCGCAGTAGTAGAGCCGCTCCTCATTAAAGCTTCACCTCCGGGGACTGATGTGGTTCAGGAGGAGAGGGTAGTGAGGATGAAGCTCGGGGAGAACAGACAGGAAAAGCTGAAGAGGAAGACGAGGCCTAACAAGATGAAAGAAGTAAATATAATAAAGCGTAAAAGTAAAATAAAAGATCTCGGGAGATTTCTTGTTGAGGGAAAAAAAACCCTCATTCAGCCTGGGACATTAATTAATTAATTAAAATGACATTCATGGGGTATGTACTTAATAGTTAGGAGCTCGTTTTTGTCCCGTTTTGTTTTGTATGTACCAATTTTTTTAAATGTCACTGAACAATTTTGCTGTCTTGTTGCCTGGGGTGATAACGATGTAATTAATGGATATCACATTCATGGGGTATGTACTTAATAGTTAGGAGCTCGTTTTTGCCCCACGGGGAAGTGGATATCACGTTCAAGGGATGTGTACTCATTTTTTTAAGTGTCACTGAACAATTTTGCTGTCTTGTTGCCTGGGGCAAAAACGATGTAATTAATGGATTTCACGTTCATGGGGTATGTACGTAGTAGTTAGGAGCTCGTTTTTGTCCCGTTTTGTTTTGTATGTACCAATTTTTTTAAATGTCACTGAACAATTTTGCTCTCCTGTTGCCTGGGACGATAATTAACGAATGGATATCACGTTCATGAAGTGTGCACGCTCGTTTTTGTAAACAAAGTCATGTACAATTGCAATGTCGCCAGCAGGAAATAAAAAAAAAAGTAAGTTAAGCAGGGCAGATTTCCATTTGGTAAAGATATTTATTTGTGTTATTTTATTATGTTGAACTAAAACATAAATGATTGAAGAATTTACTGCCCATGTATTCGTATCACTCTAAAACAGGCAAAATCAGCAGCACAAAACCCTGATTGGAGCATTTTTCCCGCCCCTGGAGTATGTAAATGCAACTGAATTTACGTCTTCAAAAAGAACGCAAAGCGGGGAATCGACCTGCGCGTGCAGCTCTGTGGCGCGTGCGCAGGCAATGCATTGGAGCCATTTCAACCAGTTGAATGCAACCAAACGCCTTTAATGGTCATGGCGGCGTCACTTGAGCTCGGCCGCCGGGGTCCCAATTGAATCTGTTCTTCTTCACCCTTAAAAATGTGCACGCGCGGGAAAAGCGGGAGAAAACATTTGAAGTGAAAAACAGACTGCAGATTTTTGGAAACTTGCATTATGCACGTCCGTCCCGAATGAAAGAAAATGACAGAAAAAACACTTTCAATTTGTAGCCTAAGGGAGAAGTAGCTTGGGATAAGCGGTATAGTTATGCATTCAGAAGCAGCGCACGTACAGACCACACACACACACACACACACACACACACACACACACACACTTCAGGTTGATCACATTTTGAATGCTGATAGTCACTTGGAGCGCTCTGAGCCCTGACACAAACACACACAAATAATAATGCATAATACAGCGTGCACGCTTGCAAGGGGGTAGGAACACATCTCTTGCACCGGAGCATTACTTGGGGGACAAAATGGATAAAGACCCTCACCTCCGAAGAGAGCATGGCGAGCTGCAGGATGGCGGCGTGCGAAATAAGCGGCTGCACCCCCGGTCCTCACAGAGCAGACACAGGCGCGCACACACCGGCGCTTGGTGTTTGTGTGCTAGGACAATGAGACCGGACCGGAGGGAGGTAAGTAGCTGGAGGAGGAGGAGGAGGAGGAGGAGAGGAGGAGCAGTGTGATTGGCCGGAAAGGTAGGGATGAGATAGAAAGAGTAATGAAGCACAGGGGTGGTGGGGGAAAAAGGAAAAGAGTCATGCCTTTGTGTATTTTGAGATGTGTGTGTTTGTTTTTCATGGAATTTTGCCAAAGAACTACGTTACTGGCGTAGAGACCCCTTGCCACGCCACACCACTCCGGCTAGCGACCAGCTTCACCACACATGTAACCATGATGTAACCATGAATGTGCCTTCATGGTTACGTGATCACAGCACGTAAAATGCATTTTTGTGATCAAATAAGCTCAAATCTCAAAAGTTTTGAGTATTTTGGCCCACAGATTTGGACCACAATTGCAGATCTGTTGACCGACGCCACTAGCTTGTGTGTCTCGAGTGGCGACAGTCGCTAACGAGGCCAGCCGACGTCGGGTCCTCAGAAAGGTGTTGATTACCGACGCTAGCGATGCCAAGAAAAAGGACCGGTTCCTGTTTCTGGACGTGGAAGGAAGCCAGGAAGCAGGTGTGCAACTGGAGATATTTGTGTAGCGCATGAAGACAGCATGAAGTTGTGGAGATATTTCATACTTCCCTGACGGAACACTTTAAGGATTTCAACCTTGTGGACCTTGTCTCAGTCGTCCAGGTGTAATCCGTAGTAGTAGAGATCTGAATCTTCGACTGGACCGGGTGGTAGAGTTGCGGACGTTTCACTTCTTTTGGCAGAGCCTTCATCAGCTAGAGCCTCCGGTAAGACAAGTACAACTAAGTCCACAAGTTTGGAGACTTAGTAGCCTCTTGACAGAATAAGCTCCTCCTGAGGAGAGTGTTCTCCAGAGAGGAGTGGCCAGAACTGCTTCGGTCTTACATACGTGGTTGCCTCACCTATGTTAGGAGCTAAGTGATACTGGGCGGTGTGGACTACATCAGCATAATCAGAGGCCTAATGCTGCCTAGATCTGATAAAACCGTTGTATGGGGGGGCAACTTGTAACCACCATCTCGGTTGAGACCGGAGTTATGTTTCTTGTCTTCTTGCACCCCTTTTTCAAACCAGCGGTTTTCCCTAACTAAAATCTTCACCTCGCTGTCTTCAAAGGTGTGGACTGCGGCCTTCAGAAGTAGATACTCTGTGGACCACTGCTGTTCTGCCTCCGTTGTCGGGCCATTCTTTTGGACTTTGCTTAGTTCCACCGACGTACTCCTCCCGTCACTCCTCCTGACATGTGACGGAGGAAACTACATTGCTTTTTGGCGTGGGTGACGCGTGGGGGTGTTTTGTTTGTATGCCCACATGGTGCAGTCGGTGGGTTACTAACCCGGGCCGACGCTTCTATGATGATGTCCCAAATGTTTTGGGTCAGCCTGCAGTTGTTTGGGAAAAAACCCAAACATATTTTACTGTACAAATAATTAAATTGGCCGCAGAAAAAGTGTCCCACAGAACCCGTCCAGTTCCAGGATAGTGTGTGTGTGTGTGTGTGTGTGTGTGTGTGTGGCAGGCAGCATCACTTTTCCTCCCATCAATCAATCTCCACATCCAATGATTTGCTTCTCCAAGAGAAGACAGATGGGACCGGGACAAACTCTTTTAAAACGAGTGTGTGTGTGCGTGAGTGCGTATGTGTGTGCGTGCGTGTGTGTGTGTCTCCATACCCACCTCAGGCAAGTTCTGAATCCTTTTGGTCTGCTAAATGCCATCTAATTCTTCTTCATCTTCTCCCCCGTCTGCTACATCCCTGTCAAAGAAGAGTCGGAGTCGTCGCCGGAGCGTCCACAGCGCGTGCTCTTCTCGCCTCTCGGGATAGGCTCCAGCGTAGCCTGATGAGGATAAGCGGCATAGAAAATGGATGGATGGATGACTGAAGGCCCTCGTCTGAGTGGTAATGATCATTGTGACACTTCCTTTGCCCTTTTCGTTGTCTGACAGGCAAGAATTCCGTGTGTGTGTGTGTGTGTGTGCATTCGTGCGTCCGCGCTGCAATTTTGAGCGTTTGCGCAAACAATTCAGGAATTCAATAAAAGTGTCACACGGAGAATGCTGCTGCCAAGATGTCAACCTGAGTGCTGTCACTCCTTTTTTTCCCTCCGCCAGGCACACACACACACACACGCACGCACACACGCACGCACACACACACACAGTGGTGTGAAAAAGCGTTGGCCCTTTTCCTTGTGTCTTTCTATGTCTCCTATAACTGGTTGGGCAACAACTGCAATCCAGCATTTTGCCATAACTTTAACCAGAACAATTTAGGCCCGCTCATCTTTGCAGAATTGTTGTCATTCAGTCACATTGGAGGTTTTCCCAGCATGAAGCGCCTTTTGAAGGTCATGCCACAGCATCTCAATAGGATTCAGGTCAGACTCCCAAGTCCTCATTGGGTTTTTCTTCAGCCAATCAGAGGTGGACTTGCTGGTGTGTTTTGGATTATTGTCCTCCTGCAGAACCCAAGTTGGTTCCAGCTCGAGGTCACCGACAGACGTTCGGACATTCTCCTTCAGGATTTTTTGGTAGAGAGCAGAATCTATGCTTCCATTTATCACAGCAAGTCTTCCAGGTCCTGACGCAGCAAAACAGCCCCAGACCATCACACTACCACCACCAGGTTTTACTGTTGCTATGATGGTTTTTTTTTCCAGCAAATGCCGCCTTACTTGTAATGGGACACACACTTTCCAAAAAGTTCAACTTTTGCCTCAGTGAGTATTTTTCCCAAAGGTCTCGGGGATCATCAAGATGTTTTCTGGCATATTTGAGAGGAGCCTTAATTGTTCTTTTTGTTCAGCAGTGCTTTTGGTCTTGGAACAGTTTTTGCCCAGAATCTTTCTTATGGTGGAGTTGTGAACGCTGACCTGCAGTTCTTTGGATGGTGTAGTAGGGTCTTTTGTGACCTCTTGGATGAGTCGTGGCTGCAATCTTGGGGTCATTTTGGGGGGCCGGCCACTGCTTGGAAGGTTCACCGCTGTTCCATGTTTTTGCCATTTATGGATAATGGCTCTCATTGTGGTTGGCTGGAGTCCCAAAGCCTTAGAAATTGCTTTGTAACCTTTTTCACACTGATGGATGTTAATTAATATCAGTTATGTTTGGGGGGGGGGCAGCAATCTGTGAGGTGTGATTTGCTTCAGGGAGGCGTGTTTGTCATGCAAATTTGTGTTTCTCTTTTCAGCGTAAAGTTTGTTTTGAGAAGTCAAACTCTTCACTTAAGTAACCCCAGATCTACATTCTTCATCACCGGAATTTGAGCAGAACTGGACTCACGGGGCCAGTTGGGGGATAAATCACTGTTGATGTGCTACACTAGTGATGGGGATGTCATACAACTTCATGTCACAACTATCCCTTCAGCTTTTCCAAATTAAAAAACCAAAACACAGCAGCAGTGGCGGCAGGTCCAATATGTAGCGTATATGTGTATATGTATATGTTAGAATACTGCAGGCAAGACAAAAAAAGTGAGCAAAAAAACGTAGTTACGTTCAGAACTACAATTAAACTTCATTAAATTTGTCATTGCTTCGCCAGAATAAATTAACTCAAATTTTATCTCGGCCAGCATCTTTAAACAGAAGAATACATGCTTTCACAATAACCCCACACTTCCTAACTACGGCAGAAAAAGTCTCTAGATTTGTCGCTAGGTGCTTTTGAGAATATGTGTGCCCCACCCCCTTCCCTGGAGAAATTCTCTAAAAGCCGTATAAATGTGAGACGATGACCACCATGGCGGTACAGGAATTTCTTCAAGGAATTTAGGAATGCCGTGCGGCTTCTTGAAATGCTTGGCAATGATTTTACACGGGAATGCGCGGGGATGCGTGTGTGCGTCTGTGTCCTCATTCGGTCCTTGATGGGTCCCCGGACACCGCGACGGAGATAGCCTCTGCCCTGGTTTCCATGGCAGCAGTTACTCTCGCTTTAAGGCCTGACAGACACACTCGTGCACACACGCTCGCCACTGCGTCCTGACGGGGCTTCATTTACCCCCCCCCCCCCCCCCCCCCCCCCCCCCCGGGGGCTTTTTTTCCCCCCCCCCCCCCCCCCCCCGCCCTGAGGCGTGTTTTGGAGCAGATCCGAAACTTGTCAGGAATGAGAGATGGGAAGTGTGTGGCTAAATGAAGCACAATAGAGAAAAACCATCACACAATTTCACACTAGAGGCTGCTGGTGCACACACACACACACACACACACACAGGTCCATCCATCCATCCATTTTCCTCCGCTGATCTGGGTCCGGGTCGCGGGGGCAGCAGCTTCAGTAGGGAAGTCCAGACTCCAGACAGAAAGATGCCTGATGGTACCATCAGGCATCCACCTTCTTGTTGTTTTTTTTTTTCTAGAAAAAGACAATCTATATTTATAGTCACTCTCACCATTCATGCTGGCTAGCTCTGCTGGTAGGCCCGGCACGTCATGGTGCAGCCGCGCCGGGTTCAGAACCTGCTCAGAATGCCAAAGTACCTTTTTTAAAAGGACAGACAGCTTCTTTGCTACTTTTCCAGGTCATCATCACCTCCGATACAAAACTAGGCGGGTTGGTCTGCTGGATAGCTCATCTGGTAGCACTTCTGGGTTATGGAGCAAGATAGTTGGGGTTCTAAACCCGATCGGGCCAAGTGGTAATGTTGGCTTTCCAACTGTACTTTTGTCTAGACAAACCAATGGCTTCCTTTCTCATGGTCCAGCATCTTTGGTAACCATCACCACCGATACAATACCAGTAGGGATTGCCAGCTGGATAGCTCCCCTGGTAGCACTTCTGGTTTATGGTGCAAGGTAGTTGGGGTTCAAAGCCTGATCGGGCTAGATGGTGTTGGGCATCCAACTGTACTTCTTTTGTCTACATAAAGACAAACCGATGGCTTCCTTTCCCAATCATCACCACCGATACAAAATCCTGAATGGTTGCCAGCTGCTTAGCTCACTGGTAGCACCGCAGATTCATTGTGCAGGCGGTCTCGGTTCGAAACCCGGGCGGGTTCTCTCTTTGATTGGTGGGGGGGGACAGAAGTCCCACAAGCTTCTGCGTAACATAATCTCATGATTAGTATAAATCCTGAGAATTTCCTTATACTTATAATTTTTGTTGTTAAAAACAAAACACACCAGCTGCCTAAGTCGCTTTCCAACCTCCCGCGCGTTCTAACCCCCCCACGCGCGCCTACTCCTCTTTTACGTTGACTTCATCCAGCGGACTGATCTCTGAGGCACAGCTTTCCCTAAACTTTCCCTAGGCTGCTAGGAGTGGAGTTCTTCGGTCCTCCTCGTCCTGCGTTGATACTTACCATAATGAGTGCCGGGGGTCCCTAATCCCTTCTCCTAGCCATCGTCCCTGCCAACCTGGTGCCTCATCGAACGCCAACTGGGGAAGCAACTCCCTACCATTTGTTAAGCGACCCCGACCGGGCTTCGAACCGCGATCCCCTGCACCATGAATCTGCGGTGCTACCAGCGAGTTAGGCAGCTGGGAACCATTCAGGATATCGTATCGGTGGTGATGATCGAGAAAGGAAGCCATCGTTTTTTCTTCTTCTAGACAAAACCAGTACAGTTGGATGCACAACATTACCATATACCCCGATCCGGTTTCGAACCCCAATTATCTTGGACCTTATCCAGAAGTGCTACCAGATGAGCTATCCAGCAGGCAGTCACTACTGGTATTGTTTTGGTGGTGATGATGACCTGGAAGAATATCAGGAACTGTGTGTCCTTTTCCAGACAAAAATATGATACATGTGGTTGGACGCCCAACTTATCAGGCATCCTGACCAGGTTTTAAACACGGAGTGCCTGCGTTCAAATAACCAACAAGAAGGTGGATGCCAGAGGTAGCATCAGCCATGAGCAGGGTTTAAATCCCCCTTGCATCATGAATCAGTGTTGGCACCAGCAGGATTTGTTATGATCAAAACCCACTGCCCGGTTTGTATTGGGAGAACTAGACCAGAAGACAATGAGAACAGGCATGCAAGGACGTACTATAATATGAAAATACCAGCAGTCCAATGGGACTAAGCATATGAAGTACTGTATTTTTATTACTACAGTACCAGTAGGTGCAGTAGATTCTCAGAAAACAAACATGCCGCTATAAAGATCCGATATTGGCATCATACCAGTCTTCAGAAGCAGGACGTCATTGGTTAACAATTGCATACCCCACCAAAGGGGAAGGTGCTACTGTGGGCGTGCACGCGGTGGAATTGTGAGGTTGTTCAGAAAGGCACGCATCATCGCGCCCCCCTCCCGGACTAATAGGGGTACGCTGCCGCTTAGCTTCTTAATGAAGATGCATGAGTCCCAAGGCTCATCGCCGCCTGCCGCCAGGGAAGGGGCGTGTCGGCGTCGCTCGCTTGATACGTCTCATTTAATACGTCACACGTGCGTGGCGGCCGATGCGCACACATGCCGTCGCCCGGGGGCTGCCGGCGGCGGCCACGCACCGCCGCCTGGCTTCCGCGCTGGAACGTCACCCACAAACAGGGCCCAGACAAATGTCAACCTGTCAACACGCAACATTCCGGCTAGTCATGCTCATCATTAATCATCCCGCAGTTCTGATTCTGGAGTGTGGCGACGCATGCGATATGCACTCCCCAGCAACGCGTGTATTTTACTTTGCGCTGTTGGACGGCGGGTACGGCATCACAGGGGCGCCGGAATGAAAAGGAAAAGAGAACCGGTCATAAAAAAGCCACTCCGAGGCTGAACGGCGTCAGTGAGCTGCAGATACACGTACGGTGTTGGAATGGCACTGCTGCTGGTGTGTTAAGGTCATAACACTTTCCCATGGGTTCACTTGCCGCGGGTGACCGCAAAAAGTGTCCCGGGCGGGAAGTGACGTCACCATCACGCACATACTTTGCACGCATGTCTCAGGCGATGGAGTCCACACCCCAGCTGCTGGGGGAAGCGGCTAACGGGCCAAATGGGAGGAGTCACAAGGACCACAGCAAAACGAGGAGCCGCCTACTTTGTTCCGCCTTTGCTGGTCTGGACCAAACGCAAACGACAAAGACAAAACGGACAAAACAAAGAACTCATCGCGAACGAGCATTAAAATGAAACGTTCTCAAACGGTTACGGCAAAATCGGGGCCAAAACGCGGATTGAATGTGATTCCTTGTCAGACATTCACCGAGGCGGTTCTGACTTTACCTTTAAACCTTTATTCTGACCTTAACACATCAACAGCAGTGCAATTCCAACTCCGTACTTGTATCTGCGACCCACTAACACGTGCGTCTCCAGTCCCTTCAGCCTCTTATCACTCAGGCTGAGGTCTGCTGGTTCTGCAGGTTCTGCTGCTATTAAGTATTACCGCGTCATCTTTTAGCTCGATTTAGTTTCCAGTCCATTTGGACCTGCTTCTACATGCAAATATATGTCATCCTGTCCTGTCGTTTATATGTTCTTTGGATAAAATCCCATAAAAATTGGCATATTTCAGACATAGTTGCAAATGGTGATTAATTCAGTTGAAAACCGATTAATCAGATTAAAATTTGTGATGGTTCGACAGCCCTAGTAACACCACATATCTGTTGTACGGCATCGGCAGGCGTGGCTGTAAACAACATTGTAAAACACGGGGGAAATACTTATGTTTGGAATTGTCTGAATGATGGCTTTTGTACTGAAGGAAGTTAAGCCTCGCACGACCAACAATCGGGTTTCTTCATAGGGGGACAACCCGATACAGAGGTCTACCAAAATTACATTTTTATGCCATTACATTATCGGCAGCATTTCTAAGCTTGAGTCAGAACGGTACATGTTCTTCTCACCTAGGACTGTGCTGTGAAGCCTGCTGTCAATATTTCGGAACAAAAATAAGGTCGTGCTTGAATTAAATGGCAAAGACCCCAATGTTCCCATCCCCAAAGGGCCAAATTACCGCACCCATAGAAATGTCACTGTCAGCAGAGGGGGAGCATAACAACCCCCCATTATTATGCCTTTCGGATGTGAATACATATCATATCACGTTGCTTAGCATTGTAGTCGGATGCTACAATGCTATTGTTGTCTGATGACAGCCCCTTCATTCGGCTGGCAGGAAGTCTTCAGGCACTATCCGTTTTCACAGCGTCGGCGTGTCAATGGGCGTTAACTTGCTGCTTGCTACTCGATGATGACCCAGCAGAAGCTGTAGTAGTTCTACATTTGATCAAATGTTACTCAGGAGTTGTCAGATCAAGCCACAACTGAACAGGAAATGCAGTTTTTTATGATGTTTGAAAATGATCAAGGGAGAAAGCACCCCTAGCAGCAAAAACTGCAGTCAAGCGTTTGCCATAACTTGCAATGAGTCTCTTACAATTTTGGCCCACTCATCTTTGCAGAATTGTTGTCATTCAGCCACACTGGAGGCTTTTCCAGCCTTTTTAAGGTCCAAAGTCTTCATTTGTTTTTTTCTCAGTTGGTGTGTTTTGGATCATTTTCCTGCTGCAGAACCCAAGTTGGTTCCAACTCGAGGTCGCCTACCGATGGCCGGACATTCCCCTTCAGGATTTTTTGCTAGAGAGCAGAAATTCTGCTTCCATTTATCCCAGCAAGTCTTCCACAGCAAAAGAGCCCCAGACCATCACACTACCACCACCACATTTTCCTGTTGCTATGATGTTTTTTTCAGACCACTATTAGTATTTTCCCAAAGGTCTTGGATCATCAAGATGTTTTCTGGCAAAATTGAGATGAGCCTTAATGTTCTTTTTGTTCAGCAGGGGTTTTGGTCTCGGAACTCTGCCATGCAGGTTGTTTTTTGCCCAGCGTCTCTCATGAACACTGACCTTAACCGAGGCAAGTGAAGCCTACAGTTCTTTGGATGCTGTGGTGGGGTCTTTTGTGACCTCTTGGATAGCTGCACTGTCGTTTTGGTTGGCCGGCCACTCCTGGGAAGCTTCACCATTTTTCCATGTTTTCCCCATTTATGGATAATAGCTCTCACTGTGGTTGGCTGGAGTCCCAAAGCTTTATAAATGTCTTTATAGCCTTTTCCACACTGCTGGATCTCATTCGATCTCAGTTGAGTTATGTTTT